>OOFB01006363.1:0-15321 GCA_900323305.1 Trachyrincus murrayi
CCAGTCTATTGTGCTGTTGTCCCTGACCAGAGTTCCACAATATTGCCCTAGATCAGGGCAGTGGGGCAAGTCCTGGTATGGCACATAGGTCCCATCTACCCAAAACCAGTTGTGAGCAAGGTAGCGAAGACCTGTCCACACCTGGTGAAGGAAAGAAAACCACACGTTAATCCAACACATCTTCCAATAGGAGGTTTCACATTCCAAGATTTCTCATTCCAAGCCACAGTCTTGTACTTCTTTACCAGTATAATAATAATAATAATATATAGTATAATAATTCTAGAATTTGTTAAGTACGAAGATGTGAACTTATTTTATGGAATTTAAAATGATTGAAAGCCTCCTATATAAAAATTTGAACCAAAAGCATTTATGGGATTTTTTAAAACTATAATATTACCATATTTGTGAAAAACAAGTGTTTAAGTTTAACATACGAAAACTATTTCCAATAAATTGCAGGTGGGGCTAGACCAGGGGTCTCCAACCTTTTTTCATCTAAGTATAAAAAAATGTAAAGTACATTTTATGGGAATGTAATATATATAGCCTGAGCTATTGAAAATGTGTACTACTAACTAGTGTTTTAAATGTAAAGTTAAAGGTTATTTGTTATTATTTAGTAATTTATTAACTTAAATGTTAAATACAGTTACAATAGATAGAACAATATTTTTTCTTTCAGTAATTAAAGTCATTGCACTTTGAAAAGTGTCGGCGTTGGCTATTCAAGGCTGAAATGTAAATGTTCCATCTTCAAAACACACACTTGAAATATCTGTTTTGTTAAACACGATATTAAGCAATGAAATGGGCATATACCCCACATCAAACTAAAATCCTCGTGCCATGAGCTTCACTCAAAACTTGCCACAGACGCTATGGATGTATAAGGCTTATTAATAAGAAGGGTTGCCATCCGGGCTTCTTGTTTGGTTCTGTGAATATCGATTGCTGCTTTTGCGGTCTCGATTACAGTTCGTTAACTATTTGGTATCTTAAAGTATCGCATCCAAAGCCACTGTGGACTTCAACAACATGACATGGCGGGTCTTGTGTTTATTCATCGTTTTTGCAGCAGTAGATTGTTTTTCATTATAAAATCGCTGCGTTGAGATTAATAATTAGGACATGCCAAAGCCTACCTACTTTATTAGGTCGCACTTTAGCTAAAGTTGCCTTCTTCATGTAGGCGCTCAGGATTTCACCGCACGGCTACACCCACCGTGCGCAACAGAGAACGTACATGGATATTTATCAAGTAAACGGAAATAAATAAAAAAAGAATGTATAACAAAACAACCTCGCCTGTTGTGGCTTCGTGGATCCGTGACCACACGGTGAGCTGATCCAAATGATCACTTATGCTGATCAGATCATTGCGGTGGTTGTTGAAACGTAGAAGACTGGGGTCTGCCAAGTCCATGGCCCTGCAGTGCTCCAGGGCCTCCTCCCAGGTCTTGCTCTCCTTCACCAAAACCAGGTTGTCAGTGAAGCAATAAAAGGGCCATGCGGATATGCAGTTTAAGTTAGTCATCTTCTTGTCCGTATTGGAGATGCCAACACAGTCCCCGTCTTCTGTCGGCTTGCCTTCTTCCCAGTTTTCATAATGTGAATTGCCGACACTCCACTCCCAATCGCCACATGTTGGCGCAGAAATTAACATATACACAAAATGTCAAACATAATCTGCAGACAGAGACTACATGAATTGTGTGTAAAGCAACATCCTTGCAATTATTTGACAAATAAGGACTTCCAATGCCAACATTAGGAACCCTCTAACCCTCAGAGGACAACTCCTCAAAAACCTAGCAGGAAAAAGAAAACACAGAAGGAAAGATCACGCCTTCAAGCAGTACCGGAGAGGACATGGCAAAATAGTCACTTAGTATCGATTCCCGAATTTCCTGTCTGGGATTAATAAAATCTTTTCTCTTTTGTGGGAGAGAAGGGAGTTACCCGGAAGCTAAGGTGTCGCACTCTGGATGAACAAGACTGGTAGCATGGATAGTGTTGGAAATACCCCTTATGTTTTATAAAATTAAGAGTAAAACTGTCATGCATAAACCTTGTAATCTGCCCAGCTTGTCACAATACACCCAGCAACTTGACAAAGGAGAAGTACAGAGATAAGAACATGTTGCACAGTCAAAGACACTGAGCAGATGCCTTATCTCAAAAGGAGAAGCTAGCAGAGGAATGCGTGGACGGCAACGTCCGAACAGCCAAGGTGGTCCACAGCGAAATTGTGAAACTGCATGAAAATTTTTTGGAATAAATCTGTCAAGTTAGGAATGTATCTGTCCGAGATAAGAACTGGATATAAGCCTGCACTCAGTAGGAGTCAGGCAGTTGCTTCATGAACTAACTCAGGTTTATTCAATAAACCTTCCATTTAGCTGAATCCTCCGAGCCGTGTGTTATTTAACATAGTTAGTTACATAGTCTAATCTAGTCTCTAAGACGAGATCCTCTCCTCTTCAACAATAGGTGTATCCTCTTGGTAAATAACTTTGGTAAAAATAATGCCATAGCCTGCATTTCTTCCATTGAGAAGTAGGCTAGGATGGGCTTATGAGATTCACAGGGCTTGACATTAACACTTGCCCGCTTGCAAGTAAACTGTTCGGGCAAGTGGAATGCCTCATTCGGGCTGTCAAATTGGGCAACTGAAAAATAAATGTGTAACGCTTCTAATGTAACGCTATCTGAAAATGAACTGCGTAGCGTAGTGTAGACCAGACGGGCCAATAGTCTAGAAAGGACAACACACGTCGGAAGATTTGATTTTAGGTCTTGTTCTGTTTAATATAATGGGTGGCAATGGATGGCGCTGCGATGTGTGCCAAGGTTTTGAACAGAGCTGGAAGTTACAGCGCAGCTGTATGGAGGTGTGAATGCTCTCATTGTAAACAAAACGGTGGTTGGTACGTTGTGCAAAGTTACAATTAAATTGCACCGCAGCACTAGCACTATTCAAGAGCATGCAAAGAAAATATGACTGGACTGGAGTCTTACCTAATTACCAGTTTTGATATAGTTTGCCCTCGTTTAAACATTGACACACGGTGGGCCTTAGCTAAAGCAAAGGCACCCAGCATTGTCAATAAAAATAAATAAAAAAAAGATTAGCTGTGCAGTTTCCCTGCATTCTAGTAACTCCCAGTGTCATACCGTGATATATACCGTAATCATTTTAATTTATACCGTGATATAATTTTTTGGCCATACCGCCCAGCACTAAACGAGGCGGTTAGGGTCAAAAGGGGTAATGTGATTAAATTGCGTTCAGTCACATGTCCTGACTGTGCTGCGCTGTCTTGACTGAGCAACCGTCTTGTTTTTGCCTTAAAATGTTCCTCCAAGCACCTAAAACTTTTGCCAGGCAAAACAGGCATTAAAACGAAATGGAAACAAATGCCACTTGCACAAAAGGGAAAAAGCTTAATGTTAAGCCCTGATTCAGATACTACAAGTCATTTCGCGTGTGTGTAGGAGGCCATGCATTTTCTCTTCAACACCCCAACAAACAATAGCGGTTGGAAATGTAAATTATAACATTGAAATAAAAGGTTTCAGAGCTTACCAGGTTCAGCTCTGTGTAGTCCTGTCCAGACATA
The DNA here is from genome assembly GCA_900323305.1 of Trachyrincus murrayi. NCBI lineage: Eukaryota > Metazoa > Chordata > Actinopteri > Gadiformes > Macrouridae > Trachyrincus > Trachyrincus murrayi. Next base: position 3,627 of record OOFB01006363.1, read on the forward strand.
GAATAGATCATCATTAGCAAGATCACCGACTTTTTCCTTAGTATTCGGGCTAACAAGATCTTTGTGATTTGTTCTGCAGTACATCTGGGCATTCTCCCACGTTGCGGCCCACATGACAAATGTGATGGGTGACTCAGATGTATCATAACAGTAGAAGAAGAACCTGCTATCACAGGATTGGGCCTCATATCTTTTGAAAAAGCAAAAACAGACATACGGTAAAAATGTGATTCCATTTAATAGATACATCTGCAAGGACAAGCTGTAAACTGCACCAATAGTAAACTGCAGTTTCCCAATCAAGAATCTTGGAGGTTTCTGGGCATATAGAACTGGTGCAGGTGATTGACCACTAACCTTGCCAGCCAGGCATTTACTCCCCTTCATAGAGGACAACACAGACATTAAGTCTAAAATGAAGTAGTAATTAGGTAGGGTAACCAAGTTGCCCAGCTACAATACCAAAGTTGGCAAGATTCGTCCCAGACCCACGTAGTGCCTTACCTGTTGTATGTGGAGTTAGCGACTGCACAGTCTTCCGACCCTTTATCATCATAATTTGTCCATTCACCTTTTCTAGAATTATATGGTGTTCCATTAGACCATGTCCACTTTCCACTCTTCTTGTATAGGCCAATCCATGACAGATATATCGACGGGATAAGCCTGTCAATGTCAGACTGCTGAGTTAGAAGGGCCAAATCCCCGGAGCGTGACCTATTGTGACGTGTAAAATGAAAAAAATAAAAATAAAATCATATTGGGTAACAGTGATCAAACATGAAAATAGGGAAAGACCACACAACACTACATAAAAACGTAAATATGCAATCAGTCTTAAAACATTTGCCAAATGTCAAAATTGTATCATGGCATTCCAGCATTACTTAATAGGCTTTTTTAGGGTTTCATCAATTACATGTAATGAATAGTTTATAATATTCAAATTAATCACAGCTCATTCCTGTTTTGTTTTTTTAAAGATTTACAATAAAACGGCAACAATACCTGCAATAGTCTCTGGCCTCCTGCCAAGTGGAAGGATGCAGGAAGTTATAAGTAGTATATTTTCTAACCACTGATCCCAAAACACACACATAGCTTGAGAGGATGAGGATGTTAAGGAGAGTTTCAAGGAAGCCACTCTTCATCCTCATCAAATCTCAGTTCTCTCAGGCACGTTGGTCTTTCAACACAGTTTCCTGATCCCGTCGCCACATATGCAGGGCTGTGCAAGTTTGTTTGTTGCTGTGAGCCTTGCCCTTTTATATGGAGAGATGATGCAGTGACTGGGTTTTATTTTTTTTGGGAGGGGCAACTGAAATCATTTCACTTGCACAAGCAGACACCATTTAAATAGCAGATGGTGTGAATTTGCTTGGATAATGGAAATTTTGCTACAGGCGACACATCAGCTAGGCAAAGTATTGTCATCACACACACACACACACACACACACACACACACACACACACGTGATGCTAGCTAGAAAACAGTGCTAGCTATTAGTCTGATATTAAACACATTAATTTACATGAAGTAGTGACATTTTTATTTTTGATTAATTTCACATTTTCTGAAGGACATGCGAGGAGGCTGTGGCTGACAGAAGGCTACGAAGTATACACTGGTTACATGTAATCCTTGAAATTTCTCAGGACGAAGGCTGCATTCAAAGGATCCTTTACATGGGATAGCCTTCCATGACCTAGCAGCCAAGAAACAGAGTCCACCAAAGCCGCAGCCTCGGCTCTGGGACACAGCTAGTTAGAGAAAAACCTATCATGTACTTTGGCATGAACACTCAACTTGATGTCATTAAGAAATTAACAAATTAATACCTGTTATGAATTCTGTTCCAATCATAGTCACAGCGCAAACAAGGTATGAATTACACCTGAAAGACAAAATTTTTTGCTTGTTTAAATAAAACAAGCAACTAGTGTTTTTCCACAGGAAAATCCAGAGATAGGGATGATTTGCATACATTTGATCACTGCTCTCACCGGGATGGGACATGCTTCCCTTCAACTCCTGAAATGACTCTCTAGTCAGGGTGCGGATCTCGTCCCTTAGTCTGTGGCGGCCGTCCAGTGTGAGGTGCCACAAGCACGACTTCCTCTTACCCTCTCTGCACAGCTGGTAGGGGGTCTTGCGGAAGCTGTTGCTGAAGCACAGGTTATGGCGAATGGTGTTTTTCCAGCCATCGGGAGCGGTCTGGAAAAAAGGGAAGTGCTCCCTGGGCATGGTAGTCTTGATTATGTATTACAAAGAAACAAAAAGAACAAGCCCATATACATCTAAAATAGTAGTGGTTGAGGTTTTGGGAAGATTAGGTTATAGAAACATGGTTACCATTAATTAATCACCCAATAAAAACCATTAAAACCAACATTAACAGCCCGTATTCAGCGGCCATATTGGTTAATTGGAAGAGTTGGGGTAAAACTTCTAGAATCTTTGGAGGTCAATGCATTATTTTTAGTTCTGCATTCCATTTCCCCTTCCAGGTAGCATTTCGATTGAGTTGTCATAGTTTCTCCAAAGATTAGGTTTACCCACCCAACTAACCAATATGGCCGCTAGGTGCAATGTCTATAATACGAGGAACTCCTGACACACGAGGATGCCACGTACACATTTTAACAGACCTGGTGAAGTTGTAAATCTGCTGAACATTCAGGCTTCCTGTGTGGCTGCTACTCAGTGCCATTGCGATGAGAATACAGTAGTTGACGGGTGGGCGGGGCCAACCTCCTATCTTCAGGGATTTGTTGTCCTGAAAATAGTGGTCCTCTGATTATGTAACAGTTTAGTTATTTTTTAAACCAATGCTTTAAGTTGCAACAAGGGAATTTTTTGGCAGTAGTGATTCAAAAACGGATTAAATGCTTTTTTCCTGACAAGAGTCCCTCGTACGTAGTTTAATCCAAGTAGTTTATACAGTTAAAAAATATATACATGTATACTTGTTGCCAATGGGCATACAACAAGTAACATCATATTTAAGTAAGTACTGCGTTTTGATTGCTTTGATAGTTTGTTTGATTGAGTCAAGTCAAGTTAATTTGCATTGGAAGACCGCCTTGTTTTCTTGAACCAGAAAAAAACCAAATACAACAAAAAACAAATTAGTAAAAACATTAATGAAAACATTTCGTTTCTCACTTTGGCGTTCCGTGCCTTTCGTCGGGTTGGTGCCTTCCGATACAATGGAATAGCCAACAAAGCTGCTTTACCTTCATCACCGAGCTAACAGAGTTCAGAGCCGAACATACAGAATAAAAACATTTCAATTGATAGGCCTACCTTTGCCAAAAGCCTGCACGTGTGGAATGAATGTATGTGCTAGTGTAATCTTTGACAGTAATATTCTGGTGAATCCTGCATGGTGTCATTCATTTCATTTATTAAAAAGGTAAAATAAATAAACATTCTATACAACTGCTTTTCAATTACAAGGAAAAATTCCCTTATGCATTTACATGTTCTAAAATAAACTAGAAAGAAAGAAAACTAGTGAGTGAGTCAGTGAGTACCATGTAGTTGGTGGTGGATGAGGAAGCATGCAGGCAGGAGGGAGCAGTGGCAGATGAAGTGCATAGCTCGCTGTGAACAGGGCAGGCAGTGTGAGGTCGGGGCATTTGCAGTTCCACAGGGACCTTGCCAACGGTGGGTACATGTACTGAACTTTTCATGTATTTAATTGGGCAGGCTAGGTTTGGATTCACCATCAACCACAGGTTTGACTTCACAAAGGATTCTGCAATGGTAAAAAGCAGTATAAATAAATTAAGTTGGGTTGGTGTTGCCATTTAAAATCTTTCAGGCTATGTTCTTGCTTGGTCAGGGTACCCAACAAGCTCACCTGATTTCTGATCATGACGAACATATTTGTTTTTCCTGCGTGATATTCTTGCATAATGCCACTGGACGAGGTATTGGTCGTTCAGCTTCTCATCTGTCAGCAGTAATGACATTTATCAAATTATATTTAAAATGCCAAGGGTCAATCCACAGGCTTTCTATAGGAAAGGTATATGTGAGCTTCATTCCTGAAACCCCATTATAACGTAAGGCCACCTTACCTTGAAAAAACTGATCTGTTGTGGTTGTCAACTTCATTTCCTCATCCATGTCCCAGTCAGTCAAACCTGTAGAACAATGGAGCTCAAAGAAGCGATTGCTGTTTTGAAATTGTAAAGTCATTTAAAGTTTTGGTCAGTGATTTTGTCAAGTTATTTATATATATTGCAGGTTAACCACTCTAAAATGTAGCGTGACAGCATTCATTTAATGCCATTTGGCAACGAACAAGGATTTGTGGTTTTGAAGTGCAAGACAACAGGTGTTGCTAGGTTTGTGTTGATTGGACCAATTAGAAATCAAAGGTAGAGCCCGTTTTGGATTGATTGGAATAGGTCTGAATAATGTCCTGAAAACAAAAATACCATTTAACTTCTAATCATTGTTTCTCCTATTACAGAACCAAACTCAAGCCTTCTTGCAAACTTGTTGTAGATTTCGGTAGAACTGACTAGAATTCAGTAGCATCCAAGCAGCAAATGCATGCAACCAAATACAGAGCAGTGGGTGCCCAAAAACAGCCTGTTCAGATTGAACTGAGGACAATGACTATAGGTTGGTTTATTGGTTGTCACTTTTACACTACAGTACACATTTCACAAAACTGATAACACGGCAATACATCATTTTTACAAAAAGAAAAAAAAAAAAAATCCATCTTTAAATATGTATATATTCTATTTTTTTCATACAATTTTTCCCAGTGGATAACTGAATATTGATCAAGATATAAGTCCATTCATTTATCAGACATAACTCACACATTGACATTTTCTCAAAGCACACAGAATATAGGAGTTGTAGTTAAGCTTGTTTGAGCCATTAAAACCACTTTCAAACAGTAAATTACACAGAAAACTGGGTTGATTCACCCTTTTTTTGGATTTTTGGAATTTGGAAACACTACACAAACATTTGAATCCATAGTTAAATCGAAACCCACTCGGATGAACATTATATCCTACATGCTGTCAGGACAGGCAATGGCCAAATACTGACAAAGACAAACCAACCAAACAAAAATAAATAAACAGGTTTACAGGTTCAAGGAGGGTGATGCAGGGAACAAAGGGAATGTTTTCATATTTAATATTACCAAACTGCTTACACACCAGACTCTTTGCTTAGTCGTACCCCATAAAAACAATGGCATTGATTGGTGTGTGTGTGTGTGTGTGTGTTGCACACTGGGGACTAGAAGATGGGTATGTAGTTGTCAATCTTGGCACGGTGCCTTTGGGCAATGCACTCGGCGATCCAGACAATGTTTCGACACTCCTGCTCCTTGAGCTTGACGTAGGCGTAGAAGACGCTGAAGTGGAACTGGTTTAGGAAGGCCAGCTTATTCAGCTTCACCTGCAGGAGATGGAGGGTGAGGAGTGTTTGGTGTTCACAGTACAATGCAGCAGTGCAGCAAATCAGAAGCATGGGGTTCAACTTGTTTCCTCCAGATTTGGAGAGACATTTTGGAAGGAAAGCAGAAAGTATAATTGCATAAAAATGTTTAGCACACCGCAGTTTCAGCAGTCCATACATTCCAGCAATCCAGTACATTGTGTATGCATTAGTAAAGTGTGTGTGCTGCTCACTTCGTGCTCAAAGAAACGATCCTCCAGCGTCTTGTCTCCAGGGTTGCTGCCAGCGCCCTCAAACAGGAGTTTATATTCCTAAAAACCAGCAAGGACACAATGGTGCGAGGGCAGAAAGGAAAGGCATACAGCACAAATCAATGTTGCTGGTTACATAAGGGAGATGAGGCAACAGACAGCAGTAGCACATCTGACACAAGTCATATACAAGTGTGTAGTCGACACATAGCATGCCTTGACACAGACTAATATTAGTTTAATGTTACAATTTTACCTTCCTCAAACAGCTTTTAGAACAACAAGCCTTAAGTGCATAGTCTTCTATAAAAGTGTAGCAACCCAGGGATTATGGGGATAATAATACAGATAAAATCTGGACCTCTGTGGATTCATATGCTTGAAATATACTTGTGTCCTTAATAGGGGTGCAAACACGTACTCGAGTAAAAAAGTACTCGTCAAGCAAATCATAAACGACTACAAAAATATTGTAATCGAAAATAGTTTTGTAGTGATTTTTCTGACATCTTACACATTATGTAGAACATTATGTATTATGATGTATTTTGGCAAAGTTTTGGAGCAGGATACATCTATAAATAGTCGCCGTTGTGCAGTCATGCATTGTTGTTGAGAGGCTGCATAAAATCGATTTGTTCGCCAATTTTTAGTAGCTGGCCTCGGTATAGGAACAAACGAATAATAACGAACTAATCAAGCTGTTGAGAACTCCATACTCTGCGTGCGTGGCGATGCGTCTCAAACACAAGAACGCAGTTATTGTATTTAGTGCCTATATATTGTACAATTTGAAAGACATATTCATTTGAGAGACATATTTGGTATAGTGCTACTTAAAGCATCATTAAAGCTTGGTAGAGGTTTGGGTTGTGTAGTTACCTTGCCGTGATGTAACTCCAAATATTTTTATTTCTAAAAAACGCTGAATTGGGTTTTGTTATTTTATACATTGGCAGAATCTGCTTTGTTCGTGTTCGTTTGTGTGCTAAAGGTGACTTTGAGACAAGTTTTGCCATGCATTATAAGTCAATGGGGGAGAGAAAAAAAAACGATTGAAGATATTCCACCAATATTTGGAGTTACATCATGGCAAGGGGACTACACAACCCAAACCTCTACCAAACTTTAATTATGCTTTAATATAGGCCTATTGTATATAATAGGCCTATATAAAGACAGAACAGTTATATTTCACATTAGTGCCATCATGATTGATTTCCTTCTGTGGACCGCAGGCTTCGCCGCCGCCGCCATTTAACCTTGCATATTTTTTATCTTGCGCGGGTAGGGGCTCGCTTCTTTTTTTTCCCGCACGCCTGTCCCCTCGCATCTTTTTCACACACCTGGGGTGTAATCCAGCCTGCGTATATCTATCAATATCCATCTTCCTCTCGTCTTGTAAAAAGAGCAAAAGTTGTATTGCGTCTCCTGGTTGCTGCTGTATGTGCGCATCTCTGGCAAGGCTTTCCGAAAATGTATTGATTTGATTGGCTGAGCAGCAGCACATGAAACGATTTACAACGCATGCGATTGGTCTGTGGGTTTCCTCCACTGAAACAGCGCCGTAAAGGCTAATAAAACATTGTCAAATTTAATTTTAATGTACTATTTACCTCTGATATAATACTCAACTAATGTTGGCGCACACAACTATACGTGGTGCAACTATACGTGGTGCAACTATGTATTGTAAGCTTGCCATGTCACAAGAATTTCACTGTTTAGAATGACCCTGTATTGTACTGTGCATGTGATCAATAAAACACTTTACCTTGACTTTGACTATACGTCGTGCAACTATGCACGGGCAGCTTAGAGGGACCATTGGTTGGTAGGCGGTGCTGGGAGGGTGCATGGACTTACAGGGTAGAAGTCGGCTACAGCTTTGACCTGTTCATAGTCGTCAGCACGGGCCAGTTGGGCCAGGCCCTCTGGGTACAGCTTGCCACAGTGAGGAAAGAGCTTGGCTCGGTCCTCCTTGGACAGCTCTGTGCCGAACGAGTTGATGGTGATGATGAAGGCCCTGCGGTCTGCCTCAAACTGGAGCGCAAGATCACAACATAGACAGTCAGGATATATATATATATATATATATATATATATATATATATATATATATATATATATGTATGTATGTATGTATATGTATATGTATGTATGTACGCACACAACTTTGCTCATCAGACTGGTTCTATGGTCTGCTATGGACAAACTCACCTCTAAAATCGGACACATGGTATCCGCCGTGGTTCCTCCCAGGTTTGAGCAGAACTTGTAGAAAGCCTCTAGATAAGCCTAAGAAACAGATGCAATTACACATACCATACATTTTCAACATTACATACATAACATGTTTTTTGAGACCTGTTTTGGCCTCTGTTCTGATATTACCTTGTAAAGAGTGTTCCGAATGATTTCAATGTTCATCTCATCCAAGTCCTGCTCGGATATACAGTCCTGGAAGAAGGCAGCTGAAAACAAAATAAAATATATTTAATTAAATCCTATTAAGCATTTTTAATTACCATTTAAAAAATGATGTTGAGCATAGAGTTGGAGCAAAATGTGTCGAAGTGGCTTTTAGATTTAGGTGCTTGGCTCTGCAAAGAATGATTAACAATCAATCAATCAATACACACACTTTTGAAAAGTGAATTTACACTGTGGGGGACATTTGTGTGTGAATCCCTACCTAGAGGGGTGTCCACGAGAATGGCATTGTACAGTTCAGCGGGTGTCTGCGCAATATTGACCGCCTCCATCTGCTCAAAGCTGCCTAGTGGGTGGCATTTGGGCACCAGCTCAGAGATGGCTCGCTGGTGTAAGGTACCCGTGATCAGCAGGATGACATTGTCAATCATGTAGCTGTAACTGGAGGCAGTGCAGGAAAGACAGGGAATCAATAGTGTCTGCTTGAGCTTCATGTGTGACAATTTAAAGTATGACAAAAAATTTATCAAAATTTGACATTGAAAAAAAGAAGGTACATTTCATGCATTTCAGACATTCAAATAAAATGGATGCGGCTGTATCATTTTGGGAATTAAGCACCACTGGATAATTCAACTTTGTTTACATTCCTTGGTTTGTAATGACCATGGCTTGTGAATTTGGAGCTTACGTGATAAAGTCCATGAAGCTAGCTAGAGGCTCATAGGACTGGTTCCTCATGTGACGAAACTCCACCACCATCTTCTCTTTCAGTTTGTCATCAATGACAGACACAGTAAGAGGAGATGCCTCATTGGCCAGGAAGCTCCCATAGTCAGTGCTCTGCAAGTGGAGCTTCAGATCTGTTAAATATAATACAAAGACATGGTGCATTGACATATGCAAGGTTGGGGCCATCTTGCACTTCTTTGTGAGGAAGTATTTCATGTCAACGTAATGGAAAACTGTAATAAGCAAATGTATTGTATATAGTTATGTGGGGAAGAAGGATGAATCATAGAACGTGACATATTTTTTTCCGAATGATAGGGTATCTACTTCTCATTTCCAACATACAACCTGATCGGGTCTACTAGACCAGGGCTGCATTTGCTCGGGTCTACTAGACCAGGGCTGCATTTGCTTCAATATAGTACGCCAGACCTTTATCTTAAAAATAAATAACTTGAAAAAGGTTAAATCTTCTTGCATGGAGCAACACGGTAATAACTAGAGTTGGAGGCTGGAATAGCTGTAACTAGAAGAAATAGGGCATTCTCAGGTTTGGTCACATGACCAAAAATGTACCAAGGCTACACCGAATAATTTCGAAAGGCGAGGTACCGAATCATCCAAATCTAATCTAATCTCTTCATTCGAAAATCAACAACAGTATTAAATATATAGAATAGGGAAGTGTTGATAACGTCAATAAGCAAAGCAGATCTGATAACATAAATTACAGCTGGTAGCTAGCGTTAACGTCAGCTAATGACGCTTAGTCCTTAGCTTTCAGTTAGCTCACCTTCAAGGGTTTCGCATTGGACGAGATTCAAATAATCTCCCTGAGAAAGAATACCGGCCTTGAATCCTCTCACCAATCCTTCCAAATAGCCATTATCAACATTAAAATATAGCTCCGAGAAAGGCATTTTGATCGGGTTTTCGCCGAAGGAGCAGAAGTGAAGTATGTTCGTGACAGAGACACGGCTGTGAATACACGGCTGTGGACGTCAGGTGACCACATCATGTGACTTGTCATCTGACAGTATACCATATGATATGAGCTCGATGTAATATAACATGATAGAAAGTCAACAAGAGCTGCTGACAACGAATCATATTTATATTCTAATCTAAAGTGTGCAAGGTTGTGCACTCGTATACAGGCATGCAGAGCTGACGGTATAATTATAATTGAGATAATAGAACTTAACATATTACATTAATATTATGCCGTTGTAGTACTTAAACATTCCCGTGTCCGATGGCAATTATGCAAAAACATAACTGGTTCTTAGTAATCACCTAACTCTTGAGGCTATATAATTAGGTTTTGTTTTCCTGCCAGTTCTACGTCGTTCCGTTAACATAATGGTGGTGTTTTTGTCCCGTTCCACCTTTGACAGCCGAGTCTAGCACCAAATATATTTATTAGAAGGCACCCTGGTAATCCTAGAATCCATTCTAAACTATTAACCTACGGGGCAGTTTTTACAGTGAGGTTATTCTTTAGCTCAACAACGCCACCATCAGTCGAGAGCAAGACATGCATGTACAATTTCGAGAGCTCCGTATTAAACGAAGTCATTGAAAGCAACTATGTTATCTGTTTATGTTTAAAACACTTCTGACACCTACAACCAAAGGTAAAACGGAGCTCTTAACGAAATTGAACATGCGTGTCAGTCTTTCTCTAAACCAGGGGTCTTCAACCTTTTTCAGCCCAAGGACCCCTTGGTGGATAGAGAGATGGAGCAGGGACCCCCTATTAGATATTTTATAAAAATGTGTGTTGCGTTTTAGGCCTGGCCTATAATAACATATTCATAATGCCTTATTAACCTATTTATATACTCAGTTATAATGCTTACATTGGACTGCATGTTTTTGGACTGCATTTTTATATAGCTGCATTTTTGCATATATGCATTTTTACATTGCTGAGACGTTTATAAATAATCATTATTGATGTATGGAGGCTAATACTTGTATTTTACATTTTTAAGGTATGTGGGACAATGAAACATTTAGCTAAAACGTTCTCTTTTTTGATGATGGTTGGTCACGTAGCATAACTTAGGCTGCAATGCCTAAGTTGCATGGGAATCTTAAATTGTTTTTGTCAAAAAATGTGCTTATTATTACCTATTATTGGTTGGAGTGTACTCAATATTTAATTTTTTGTCTAAAATATATCCAAAAAGAATTGGCGGACCCCCTGCAGTACCTCCGCGGACCCCCTAGGGGTAGCGGACCCCCGGTTGAATATCCCTGCTCTAAACTGTCTGATGTGGCAGAATGTTGAGCCGAGCTGTGGCGGTGTTGAGAGACGCAAAGTAACATGGCCTACGAAGAAGAGCTGCTCTCGGGAGAGAGCAATTATTAAGAGGAGATTATTATTATTCTAATAATCCCTTTATTAAAAGTGATTATTATGTTAAACGAAGTTCCACCAGTTTTCGATATTTTAATGGTCTCCAAGTTGCCAAACAAAAACTTACAAATGAAAACTAGAAAGTACATTTCCTGTAGAAAATGTGAAGTGGGCTAGCTTCGTGCAGTCGGAAGTATTGCTTACGCAGCTCTGTAGTTACTAAGGATAGGGTGGCTAGGGTATCCTAGATCAGGGGTCCCAACCACCTATTGCCGGGCCGTGCAAACCCCAGAGCTGAAATAGAGGTAGTAAAACTAGTAAATAGTAGACTCTCACTCTCTCAGCCTCCCCCCTCACAGACACGCACACACAGGCCAAAAGCACCCGGCTGCAATCGGCCTTAATTGGGCGCAGCCGGTGCTGGACACAGGTAGAACCAGACCAGTCCACTGATTCAATTCTATCCTGCCTA
>OOFB01006366.1:5267-22105 GCA_900323305.1 Trachyrincus murrayi
TTGAGGTATGTCCCTCACTCATTACTCGCTGAAATGCATCTCATTGTGTTTGTGGGATTACTAATGTATATGTATATTTCATACTATTGTTAATTCCTATGCATGTTTGTGGTCTGGTACAGCTGTGACACACTACCAGATGTTATCTTTTAAATGTGTCATCACAATCTGAAGGTCTAATAAGCTAATAATTATACTATTCTGGATTTAATTCAATCACAAAACTATACTGTAGACCTAAATATTATAGAATATTATTATAGATATTATTATTATTATTATTATTATAGAATATTATAGAATATTAGAAGCTATCTGCAATTTAACTTGAGCATCCACATACAATGTTAGTAGTTTAGGTGAAATAGTTAAGTAAGACTAACGTTATATAATATCTGATGTCAATATGAACAACATGGCACATTTAACATCACTCAGAGATGACTAATTACACCGCATGGTTGTCATAGGTGTGCTTTTGATAGTCATGTGTAGGAAAACAAACACGAGAGTCACTGTCGCCGTGCTTTGCAGGTCTCTGTCGGTCGGCTTTTGTGCAGCGAGAGAATGGGCAGCCTCGAGGACGAGACGGAAAGTCCCGTGAAGGACTGTCAGCACCGCGATGGAGAGACTGATGATGGAGAGCGTCTGGGTGGAGCAGAGGCTCTCGCTGGCCCAGTGCTGTCTCCCACCAGCACCAGCCATCGCTCGGCAAGCCAAGAGGACTGGCAGCCAGAAGTCCGAAAAGTGAATGTCAAAGAGGAGGAGGTGGAGAACTCTGAAGCCGCTGAAGACCCCGCTCTCTCGGTAGACAGTGTTGTTGTTGTTGTCGTTGCTGTTGTTTCTGCGGACAATCCATCCTCCTCCATGACCCGTGGTGTCACCAACGACTGCCCCCAGGCTGAGACCGGCCCACTGGAAGCGCGGCCGGATGCCGACCCGCCCAGCACAGATGGCCCATCGATGGAAAATAAAGTGACAATGTCTGCTCAGTCAGCCACATCATCCTCTTGTGATCCAACCGACAGTGAAACCGGAAATGAAACTCAGGTAGACGAAGCCCTCGCTGTGGACAAAACCACAGGAGAGGAGAAACCAGAGGGGGGAGGAGGAGGAGGAGGAGGAGGAGGAGTGGAGATCCCTGCATCACCGGCGCAGGACCCTCCCGTCCCACGGTCCCCGGCACCTCCAGGGCAGCAGCACATGCACACCCAGGTGAGCCTGGAGGTGGTGCAGTGCCACTCGGTGGCTTGCAGCCCGATGACGCCCCCAGGGGGTGACCACACCTTTGTTTTCCCCGCGGGTGCACAGACTAACGACGGCGAGGTGAAGATGGGTCACCAGGTGGAGTTCCGCTCCGTTGCCACAGCGCCCATGACCCCGAGAACACCCATCGCCTCGACTTTTCCGGACATTGTTAAAGGAGAGTCGGGGCAGGTGGAGGGGGAAGTAAGGATGGGCGACGGGGGTCAACAGACTGATCATGGGCAGCAAGACCTTCGCTCAGGAGCTGCTGCAGGTGAATCTGAGGTATCTGAGTCCGCTCCTGCCGTGGGAGAGATTTCTGTGGAACAACGTATCAAACCAAATGCCCTCCCTGAACTCCCCTCTACTCAGTTAGTTAATTTAGAAGTAACTACCGAGGGCCACCAGCCAGCCTGCAGGCCACAAACGCAGAGGATCGGGAGCATGGACCAAGACATCACAATCTTAGTGACGCAACACGACAGCACGACAGAGTCGCAGGATGAAGAGAAAGAAGAGGAGGCCGAGGCATCCGTCAGCGCTGTTGCTGGGCCAACGATGGTGAAGATAGAGGAAGATGAAGACCACCGAGTCAGTAAGGCTGACAGGGAAGCAGTCGAGGCTGGGAAGGAGGTGGGAAAGGAACGTATCGAGGGTCAGGTGTCCATGGGTAACATCCACACTGAGAAGAAAAGTGACACTGAATGTGCGCCGAACAAATCCATGCCAAATTTTCAACAAAGCAAAATGCTAATTGAGGGCCCCTCTATCATTTTCCGTGAAAAAGATCATCCAGTCCAAAACAAGAAATCAAAGTCTACGATTGGAGACATTAAAGAAGAGGCATGTCTTAGCGAGAGCCTCGCTAAACCCCCCAAAGAAGCAGGCTCCCTGAGGAAGCCTCCGGTGCCCAGCTCCCCGGCTCCCTCCGGGTGCCACAACATGTACACCCAGGTCAGCCTGGAGGTGGTCCAGTGTCAATCGGCAGCTACCAGCCCCATGACTCCTCCTGAGGGTGACAATACCTTCATCTTCCCACCCTCTTGTGGGAGGTCTCCCGCCACGGTACCACAGGTAGAATACCGTTCGATCGCCACGGCACCCATGACGCCCAACACGCCCATGGCTCCGGTAGGTTTTCCCGCAATCAGGATTGAAGAGTGTGAAGAGGAGAAGATACCGGAGGTGGAGAAGGACAAGGGGAAAGGCAACGCCATGGCAACAGTGGCAGATGTGCACCAGAAGGGAGATCCATTGGAGGAGAACGGGATGGTCGAGGAAGGAAGGGTCGATGGTACGACGGGAGAAGAGGGAAGGGTCGATGGTACGACGGGAGAAGAGGGAAGGGTGGATGGTACGACGGGAGAAGAGGGAAGGGTGGATGGTACGACGGGAGAAGAGGGAAGGGTCGATGGTACGACGGCAGGAGAGGAAAGTGCTGGAAATAACTGCAAGGAAGGCGGCGAGGAGATGAGCGAGGAGCTGGTGCAGGAGGTGAGCTGGGACGAAAAAGGGATGACATGGGAGGTGTACGGGGCGGTGGTGGAGGTGGCGGTGCTGGGCTCGGCAATCCAGAAGCACCTGGAGAAACAGGTGAAGAAGCAGAAGCAGCCGTCTCTGCCCCCACCACCTCCGCTCAGTCCCTCCGCCGTCCCACTCCCCTGCCCCTCGCCCATCACCACCGCCACCGCCGACCCCACCACCGACCCCACCCAGGTGAGCTCTGGTAAGGGCCAGGCAGGGAAGAGAGGGGAACGGGGTGGGAAGGAGGGCCGACGCAGGAGAAACCCCTTCCGTTTGCTGCTGCAGAACATGCAACAGCCCCGCTGCTGCTCCAGAGCCCATAGTGCTGAGTGAGAGAGGGAGAGAGAGAGAGAGAGAGAGAGAGGGAGAGGGAGAGAGAGAGGGAGAGAGAGAGAGAGAGAGAGAGAGAGAGGGAGAGAGAGCGAGAGAGAGATCCAGGCTAGCAGAATTCTAGCATTACACAGCTTGGACAATTTACTTGACTTGGATAAAAGTAGAGAAAGTACAGAAATGGACTTAGAGAACAGCACACTGCATCATCTAATCCACTTCCAACGTCATTTTAATGGAACACAGTCTGAATGAGGGACAACCTGCCTTATGGGACAATTAGAAAAGCACAGACACGTTTTATACACAATCTGCTATATTTACTGTAATGGATGAGCTATATGGGATTGGTTTTGCTTTCTCTTGTTAAATCTCTTATTAAAGATGTGATGTTTGTAAATGCTATCACAGCCTAAAAAAATGTACCCCAACTAGCCCCCAACAGAAGCAACGTCACATGTAATAACTCAACTTTTCCAATTTGGATATTTTCGTTTTTCTTTAAACAAACCATCGATTCATTGTCAATGAATGTTAATTTAAGCAGTGTGTACATTTCTGTTGTTGTACATCATTGATTAATGGGAAGCTATGTGGCAACCAGGAATTATTTGAAACTTTGAACCTGTGTCACTGATTATTGGGTGATGATGGGACATGATGAATTATTGATTTGCAAGACACTGTAGTTAAATGAGGATGAGAATGACAATAGGGATACATAGTATTGCATGGGTCAAGAGCAATCAAAAGTGGTCTAAAGTCACTTTTAAAAAAATCCCTTCCATTCCAGCAAGTGTTTGAATCCAAGTCTTTTATTCCTTACCTAATTTTGCCGCAATATTTACGCTTCCGCTTTGTAACTGTATACCTTGTATTGTGAAGGTTTTGCAAACATACTTATGGAAGATGTGGTAATCAGTGTTTAAGAGAAGTAATAATGAAGGTATGATATTATTTCTCAGTTAAATAGTTTTTATTAGTGATTCAGTTGTAAATTGTGCAATGACAATGAGTCTCTGTGTTTACTTCATTGGTTATTTAGCCTTTCACACCATGAAAATTAGAAAACATGCAATACATTCATTTTTCTAATACAATACAGGATGAAATAGAAACATTATCTGGACATTAGTAAAGCCTAATGCTGTTGTAAAAATGAATCACACAGAATAATATTTCAGTTAAATGATATCGTTGGCCAAAGTAAAGGATCCCTGAGAAGATCTTTCTAGCTGAATATCCTTTAGTCACATGGTGTAGGAGAGCAATATTAGTTTTTTCCCCAGTTTTTATTCATAATTCCCCTTTGAAGAATTTTGTTGATTGCAGCAAAATACATTGTCAAAACAGAAGGCATAAAAGGAAAATGTATATTAAAAAAACCATTTGAAATCATGTACTGAGTAGAATAAAGTGATTCACATGTGCAACACAAATTTGGTTTGTTTGCTTTCCTAATGCCTTTTCTTTACAATTATGGAAAGTGTTTAACATCCATGCATTGCATGGAACAATTAATACTCAAAATACCATCATTTGTCTGCAAGATCCATTATGTAAAGTTGTGATGTCTAATGATAATTATTGTTTATTTCATACTCTCTTGACAATTAAAATGCATCTTTAGAAAATGCGTGATACAAATTCAGAAATTCAACGTAATGTCAATGTAAATGTAAACGATTATCATCATCTTCATCATCATTACTATTGTATTTCTATTATAAATTCTTCTCATTCTTCTTCTTCTTTTTATATTTCAATTTTTAAATGGCTCCGGGCCATGAAGTGAGTGTTACAGGTCTGTTACAGATCAGCTACAGGTTACAGGTCTGTGGTGCTGAAAGCAGGGTTGGTGAAACCCATCTGGGAGTTTGCAGCATCTTGTTTGTTGGTCCGCTGGGCCAGTGCTGCCCCCAGAGGCTCAATATGGATCGACTCCTCGTCCTCCTCCTGGATTACCTGTTCAACGAGAATGGACACAAGGGTGAGTATATATATATGAATTATTGAATTAAGTATTTATATTGACTATTAACTATTAAGTATTAATTAACTAACAACAATAATTAATTATTGGTTTATCTATGTTGGAATTATGTAACATATTTCAGATATTTGACTCACCATCATCGTTCTATCGTTCTCAGAGTGCAGGCTCATGCCGTCGTCAAAGGAATTAACACTTCAAAATAAACACACACACACACACACACACACACACAAATCATAAAATATATGGATACAATTCCAGAATTCTCACCCTTAAATGATTTGAAATACTGAGAAGTAGTGACGTTGACCTCAGATCATATATGGCTATATTTATTGATGCCAGTAAAATGAGGTCACATGACATGTAGGCTAACAACTTTGTTGTTCGAACATCCTTGTAAATATTGCGCCTGGACGAACATAAGTCATCATCATAAAATGTTCCATTGGCACTGATCCCAGACCGTTCATCTACATTTGTACCTGAATAGTACAAAGGTTGAGATTCTCATGTCACTTAAGTCACTATGCTGGAGACGGGTGTAGCAGCAGGACAGGTCTAGCAGGAGGACAGGTGTAGCAGGACAGGTGTAGCAGGTGGGCAGGTGTAGCAGGGAAGGTGTAGTAGGAGGACAGGTGTAGCAGGACGACAGGTGTAGCAGGAGGACAGGTGTAGCAAGACAGGTGTAGCAGGATGACAAGTGTAGCAGGAGGACAGGTGTAGCAGAACAGGTGTAGCAGGAGGACAGGTGTAACAGGAAAGGTGTAGCAGGAGGACAGATGTAGCAGGACAGGTGTTGCAGGACATGTGTAGCAGGAGGACAGGTGTAGCAGGAGGACAGGTGTAGCAGTACAGGTGTAGCAGGATGACTGGTGTAGCATGAGGATAGGTGTAACAGGGCAGGTGTAACAGGAGGACAGGTGTAGCAGGAGGACAGATGTAGCAGGACAGGTGTAGCAGGGGGCAGGTGTAACAGGAGGACAGGTGTAGCAGGAGGACAGGTGCAGCATGAGGACAGATGTAGCATGACAGGTGTAACAGGTGTAGCAGGATGACAGATGTAGCAGGAGGACAGGTGTAACAGGTGTAGCAGGAGGACAGGTGTAGCAGGAGGACAGGTGTAGCAGCACAGTGAAGGATCACGAACAGAGACCCGGTTACCTGATTCTGTCTGTGTTGGAACTATCCTCGTCAAAGCCGAGGTCTGTGACTGTGTCGATGTTCAGGTTGAGCACAGGGTTAGCCCTGTGAGTGAATCAGGACCACACACACACACACAGAAAATAAGCTCTTCAGGTGCAGGCCATACTTTACATCACTACAACGTTAGGACACTCCTTGTTTTTTGCCACATTTCAGATGAGGTGAAATGGAGAAGTTTAGGACCAAGCCCTCACCCCTCCATGGTGTACTTGTTGGTTCCTGGGACGACGGGACCTCCATGGTTGTCCGTGGCGTCCATGGTGGTCGACTTCATGGCATTCGCTGCCTTCAGTTTGGTCCGGTAGCTAGAGGAGTTAGAACAACACAAGCCTTGAAACTGTGTGTGTGTGTGTGTGTGTGTGTGTGTGTGTGTGTGTGTGTGCATAACTCATGACGACATATATGAAGAAAATACTATTTGGTGTGCCAGTCAGCAAAACATAATGAAAAAATACTTACAATACAGTACTTTTAACATATGATGACACAAGTCACGATATAAGATGATACACGATACATATTTTATTGTTGGAATAAGACATAGTCATATTAATCATGTAAATCTTCCTGACACGATACAGACTGCCTTACCTTCTCCGGGTGCAGACCAGGGAGGTGGAGAGGACGATCAGGACGATGATCAGACCCCCCACCAGGCCTAGCAGCACGAACTGCACAGGGTCTGGTGCTTCTGTGATCGGAACCCCGGTGCCCTGGAAGGAGGGGGGGAGGTAGGCACACACACACACACACACACACACACACTCACGACATCATCTACTTGACATCACACCCCCTCAAGAACTATACTAACCAACTAACAATAAAATACAATATGAAGATCATTAAATAGTTCATGAATAGAAGTACACGTGAAAAGAATAACTCACAATGTTCACCAGACCGTACTGTCTCAGCAAGAGATAATGTTCTGGATCTGAAAGCATCTTTTCCACCGAATCAGAAGAAAGGGCGGTCCCGTTATGGTACACGAAATACGACTCCATTATGGTGACGCCCGGGGCCCTGGACAAAATAACACACCCGTCAAATCAACATGAGAAATACGGGAGGGCGTTGTGTAGTTAAGATTTAAAAACTCTGGTATGTGGTTATGATCTAATGTCAGCGACTATGTGCCTTCTATGTTGTCATAGTGAGTTTGGCTCCCCCTGGTGGATAGATTCAATTCAGCATAGGAAGTCTCACTAGTCTTTCGTTTACAAGACACTTCAGGAAACTGAGGAGGATTACCTGGATTGTGCCGTGTCTGGCTTAATAGAAACTACATAAACAGCAGCTTTGGTTGCAGCAGTCAGGGCCCTGAAAACAATACACAGAAGACCTGCTATGAACTGTCCCTCAAAATGGTTAGAAGAAAACAAACAAAATAAGGAATAACATAAAAAAATACTTACGCAGTGATACTTTCTTCATTACTTTTCACTTCCAGCAACGGCGCTTCAAATCGGAGTTCAATTTTAAACGATTGGTGGACAATAGAAATCTAAAAAACATCGAAAGAGAGGAGGAATTATTTAAAACCAGTCTAGAGTTATGACAATCCTGTTCATGCTGATAGGACACATCATTTAGGCTCCATTATCTTCAATTCAATAAAGGGAACAAACTTCCAGCAGTCAGACCCCGGTCCCCCTCACCTCAAGCTCAGTGCTTGTGGAGAGATCACCTCCGTCTGTTGCTGACACGGTCACCAAATACTTCCCATTCAGGTTGCTATCGAGCTCTTCGATAGATCTGCCCATTCAAAAACACACAATCTCAACAAGACCCAACCGATGGACCAATTAAGATGGAGATCATTTATAAAGAGGATGCCAACTGGAATTAGGCGTGGTTATTGTTATACTCACTGAATGATTCCCACATAATCCTTCTGTTGTGTGGTGAGAGCCACAAAGATGGTCCTCATGGGGTTTATCTCAGAGTTGGTGTCCTTGAATTTCACTTCAGTCACTTTAAACGTGATTTCTTTATTTATTCCAGTGTCACGGTCTGTAGCCTGTGGAAGTGTAGACATTTGGCAGAGTAAATGATTGTCCTGATCAAATGTTCTATGGGATCTCGGAGATGCTGTGAGGAAGTCGGTTTGACACATTTTTGTGGAGCCTACTCACGGTAACGCTTGCAACTGATGTTCCCTTGCTAGCAGTCTCTGACACGAGCACTAAAGACCAAAGCAGGATATTAGTCTCAACTCATCACCTGTCTGTCAATATTAGGCTATGCAAAGGAAGGATATGTATTTTCTCTTAAACCAATAAAGTTCAATATTTGGAGTGAAAGACGCCACGGTTCACGCTTATTTTCTGAAAAGATGGGTGCAATTTCAATCAAGTTCAATCAGACTGACATGATGAGCGGAGAACTCACCAAAGACAGCGTCTGAGTTAAGGAATTCTGGAGCGTTGTCATTGATGTCCACAATGTTGACCACTATTTCCGCTAAAATCGTGTTGAAGAAAAAAGTGCAGAGTGTTATGTGCATATGTGGTCCGGGGATATTATCAAGTCTACATTAGTGTTGAATATGTTTTAACATATAACTCATATAACATATTATATGAGTTCATAGCCACGGTTACAATGTGGCTGTGGGTGACAAAGTATTGCTTTAATATACACAGTGTATACAAGTAAATGTACATGTTTTAGAGCATCTGCTGGAAAGCATCAAGCAAGGAGATTCAACGCGTATGTCTAAGCGTTTTGCAATGTGCGTCACAATCTGTGCCAGCCACAGACTGGAGGCGGGGCAACTCATCCTCACCTGGGCTGATGCTGTTGTTCTCTCCCTTCTCCGTGTACTCATCCACCACCTGGGCCTTGATCACCACCTGGTCGCACTGCTCATAATCCAGCGTGGCGTCCGGGTTGACAGTGACCTCTCCCATGGTATCCAAGAGCATCCAGTCGCAGGGTTTGAAGGTCTTGTTGCAGCGGCACTCGCAGGACTCCATCTGGTAGACCAAGGAGTGATTTCCATCCTTGTCCACCGCCGAGATGCTGCCCAGAGCGCCGGTCACTGTGCTGTTTTCCTTCACCTCCAGGGGAGCCAAGGGCTGGAACTCTGGCCTCTCGTCGTTGACGTCCAGCACCTTGATGTTCACATTCACCTCGGCTTTGCTCTGCGACAGGTCCGCTGCCTCCACCCGCAGCGTGAAGTGGTTGTGAACACTTTCGTAGTCCAGCTCGAGGTCCGGGTCCACCGTGATGTTGCCCCGGTAGCCCAGGCCATGGTCGGAGGTGCGGATAATGAAGCTGCCAAAGCTCCCGTTGAGGATGCTGAAAGAGATGCGGTTGAAGTCTAGTTCCTGGTCCAAGTCCATCGCCTGGACAAGGCCCACGAAGGCGCCTGATTGGCCAAAGGAAACATAGGACAATGTTTGTAGAGGTTTGTTGTCGTTTTGTTTTGTTTTCTTAGCAGGAAATGCAGTACTTGAACAACTGCACACTTGGGAAATGATTCCCAGCATGCTTACCTTTTTCCCCTTCCTTGACAGAAAAGTCATACGAAGCCTCATTGAATATGGGTTCATTGTCATTGATGTCCTGCAACACAAGTAGCAAGAACACAAAGCATGATTATGAAGGATCGTGTCCATCACACGTAGCCGACTCACGTGGCTTTCCAGGCGCTACTCTGTACGCACCTCTATGTTGATGATCACTTTGACCATGGTACCCAAAGCAGGAATACCCCGGTCGGTAGCGGTCACATTCAACTCAATCTTGCCCTTCATCTTGGGGTCCAAGGCCTCTCTGTCCAGCAAGCCACTGTTTGTCAACACGCCAGTGTCGGGGTTGATTGTGAAGTTATCGCTGTACTTGCTGGGCATGATGGCAAACACAATTTTGGAGTTTTCCATCTCTGGGTCATCTGCATCTGTAGCCTGCGCCCAAAGCGATCAAATACATGTTAATTCAAAACGGAACTACGAGACAAAACACCAAAATGACTCCACGTGTTGAATATATATTTATATTTGATATGAACCTCTATTGTAACTTCAAACTGCTGGCCCTCTTCAACGAACACAGAATAGGACTTTGTGTTGATGACGGGCGGCCGGTCGTTGATGTCCGTCAGATTGATCTCCAGCACCGTGGTGCCAGTGTTGTTGTTGGTGTCTCTGGCTTGCAGCGTTGCAGTGTACAGAGATCTGACCTCGCGGTCAATCCGCGTGCTGTTGGTCACATAAACTTTGCCCGTGTGCAGCTCTACGTCGAAATAGTCATGTCTGAAAAGTAGGCATACAAATGGCAGAGGGGCAAATGGATATCCATGGAACAGATTGTTTAACCGTTAGTTAGTTGGTTACAGTGCAATGAAGAAAAGACGCCAGACAGAGTGGCTCTGTGTTCACAGTCGACACATACATAAGAAGTATTAAGACAGTGATCAGATGTGATATGAGAGAGGTTATAAAGTTGACATTTACGATCCAGAAACCCAAAGGGATTTAGAAATGGCTTGCTCACATGCTCTCTGGAAGCAGTCTGTAGGTGAGATGCCCTTGGTCAATCTTGTCCAAATCCTCTGCCTGAGAAGAAGGGAAAAAAAAAAAAGGTCAAATGTATTTGAGACTCCGAATTGTGGACTCTCAAATACATTTGAATCAGTTTCATTGTATTCGCTGTAATTCTGCGTCCATATTAATTAGGTTACGTATTTTGGCCAATCATACTGTCTAACTACTCAGCTAGCCTGATCTGTCTTGGTATATATATATATACATACAGTATATATTTCTCCCATTTGAGGAATGACTATTAACACATGCACATTTCTGTATATATACTGTATATAATATGTACAAAATAATATACATATATTAAATATTTCCTCTGCCATGATTGGAATTATGACTTCACAGGGTCATTCTAGGTCAGCTTGTTGTGTTCTTTATTAATATTGTTTTGATTTATTATTCACGATATCTTTGATAGCAGGTACAGGTATAGGGCTTGTACATCGTGGCGTCACATCGCAATGACCGCCTCCATTTTGGAAGCATAGGAGCATTAAAAAGTTACTTATCGCGTTGGCAGTAATTGTTTTTTGGTCATTGTTTAGTAATTAATCGTGAAATTATTTGTCATTACGGGAAGACATTGTTGCGTTTGAAACTGCCACAGCGTTTCTCGTGCGAGACGTGGCAAAACAAAGTTTTCATTAGCCTAGGTTCCGGTATATTTACGTTGATTTAGGATTTGACAGTATTACAACTCTCCTCTCAACATGGCGGAGTATCGCCAACGGAAGCTCCCATGATGCATTCTGATGTACAAGCCCTATAGGCTGTAACCAACCATATAGGTTCTAAGGGACATACCGTGATGTAACCGACTACTGTGCCATCAGGACTGTGCTCAGCCACCTTCAGGATGTATGTATCCTTTGGGAAGGTGGGGCTGTTGTCGTTGGTGTCCAATATCTTAATGGTAACCGTAGCGGTGGAGCACATCGAGGGGTCCAGCCCGTCTATGGCTATCACCTGGCACGTGAACAACAACAGACAATGTCAACACACAAACAAACTCAAATATGTACCGCACAGAATATCTTCAGTACATTCATTGATTTGATACGTGCATAAACAAATGACTATTTTTTGGGATGATTATTGCGTATTATTATGGCTTTACTTCCATGACTGCAACATGATTCGGACAACAAACTGATTACAGACAACAAACAACTGACAACTCGGGTCCAAAGGGTGGCAAGTGTTCTCCCTCCACCCATGGGTGTGATATGGCCATATTTCCTCCTTGTTGATGTAATAACCCCCTCTAAGAGATTCCAACTCAGTTTTTGTTTATCTCTATGAACCCTGACTCACACTATCAGTGATAACCGCCATCATAGCCATACATCCATATAGTGTTGGCAGTCTGGGAACTGACCGAGACTTTGTAGCGCATCTCACCTGAACAACCATTTCTTCTTTCGTCTCAAAGTCTATTAGTTGGGAGTCTTGGACAACAAGCTGGACTTTGCTTTCTGACGTTGCGACTGAAGGAGTCACGGCGAATGCATCCTTATCCACTCCTTCCAGTTTCAGTTCAATTTGTGCGTCCTAAAAATGAAGGGAGAAAACATACACGCTTAATTTTTCACTGAATCATGAATAGCACTGTTGTAAAGTTTTGTCGTGGCTGTGGTTTTTGAATCAGACCTGATCAGGGTCTTTGACTATCATGTTGATTTGAAGAGTTACAGCCGAGTTTTCAAAGATTTCTCCTCTAAATTGACTGGCTTCTACACATGTTGTGGTGGTTTCACAACAATAAAACGAAGGCTTGTTGTCATTTATGTCTTCGATGGTTATCTGCATAGGTGCAGTGGTGAAGGCTTCCACCCCATGTATGTTTGGAAGAACCTCAGTTGCCTGTAAAACAATATAACATAATAGAACACAAAAATAGAATAGAATATGTATTCAAATTAAAGCATTGACCTGAACCTCCGGTTGTATTTGAATGGACTATGAAACCGAATTAACACACAAACACACACACACACCCAAGATAATTTGCCAAAGGAAATGGTTTAAAATCATCCTACTTTGACAGTCAGTGTAACACTCCCACCGATGGTTTCCCGGTCAATATCTGAGTTGACAGATATTTCACCCGTCATTTCTGAGATGATGAATAAGTCGGGTTGGCCTGACTGGCCTGAGCCTGCTGACGCAAAGAGAAGATGGTGTTTCATCACATTTTTCATTCAATTCCTTACGTTATCGCATTTACACATAACTGCTGTTGTCACCGTTTATGCTGTAGCGGATGTTGTAATTGAGCCCCATGTCTTGGTCTATGGCCTTCACCGTAAGCACCGGCGTTCCCTGGTGAGAGTAAATCACACAACCTGAATGTCTTGAAAGTAACACTGTAAATGCTGGAGTTGTGCTAAGAGTATGTGAGGCTGCACACCTGTGGTGCATCAGAATAATCAAGGCACACAGGTTAAACCAGCCATCGCCGCACACACTCGGGGAGGGCCCTGACACGTTGTTTTAACTCTCAAATAAACTGGTGGGTAGAACATGCTACCTGTGTCTTGTGTGGTGGAGGAGCCAGGCAAAGCCACTTAGGTGGCGTGTGGCAGGGTCGACTGCTACAGTCACTTACCACCTGGGATCCTTCTACCACAGATTCTCTGAATGGAAGTGCTAGGAATCTGGGATCAAGGTCCGGTCGGTCCACCACTGTGATGAAGGCGTAGGCGACACTCGACCTGATTTTATGACCGTTCCAAGTGGGACCCCCACCATCCTGGTATGGGAAGTGGTCCGCCATTAGAACAGATGATGTGGGGTGTACTACACATTGTACAGAGGGCTAGAACTATATTGGACAACGCATTACAAAATATCATTATACATACAATACAATACTTACAGACGCAATTATCTTTAGCCGGTAGAAGCTGCTCAAACTGTTATAGTTTAGAGGTTGGCTTAGTTTGACTTCACCGTTGCGATTGTTAAGGGTAAAGAGCGTTTTTCCTTCAACTGGAATAACCTGGAAATTACAATTGAAAATTGGGATTTAATACACATTTCATGGCAAATTACTACTTCTATTATAGATCTTTTTTTTTATTGGCCAACTAACTTCATCAATGTTGTATGTCACAGATGCGGCAGTCCCAGTGTCATCATCAGTTGCTGATACTTTGAATAAACTTGTTCCCGGCTGTGTATCCTAGATATTGGAAGGTAAGAATTCAAAAAGAGCTAAATAAGACACAATAGTGGATCACCGTTGTTGGCTGGTGTTTGTCCTGGCGTTGTTTCAATTTGTAGGGTAGATGAAACTTTAAACTTGTTGTATTTTGCGGTCATGGTTATGACATGGTTATAGGGTTGTATGGTGCATAACATCAGTGGGGGCCATTGCCTCTAAACACACACATCACTTGGTCACATTTATTCAGACAAACAAGACTGCATGGGCAGCTACACTATATCGTAACAAACTTGTCATGGGTTTAATCCTGTTTTCCACCAGTGGGATGATACTCTTGGAAATTGTGGACTTGTTATTGCTGTTAATTAACCTGTTGTTTCTTTGTTCATTTTGTGGTGAATAAAGAATTAAAGAAATCCACACATTTTAATATTATAATTTAAATGTAATATTATATAGGTATTCTAAACTGCTATATCCCACTTACCTCTTCAACATTAACATTGTATGGGGAGTTCCGAAATATGGGGTCGTTGTCATTGGCATCTGATAGTATTATTGTTAGTCTTTTAGAAACCTAAAAAAAACACGGATGAGCAGGCTTTTATGAATACAATACAATAATAATAATTTGCAATATAAATGATTTGATTTACAGAAACTTTTGTTCATTTTACCGCATTGAGACCATCATTAACATCCATCATGACCTCAAATGTGTCATGAGTCTTGACGTAAGGAGAACCAAAACAAAAAGAATAAATTGAATTATTAAACACAAATGTGGTTCACAAACGCCATACGAAGTTACTTTATTGTGAAAACTAAACGAAACCAAAAGCTCCTTACCTCTCGATCAAGTGGGGACTTAATTGTGACCACTCCAGTGGCTGGGTTCACAAGGAAGAACCTGGCGTTGACTCCACTGAGTGCATAGTGCAGTGTGTCACCATCCCTATCCGTTGCATTTATAGTGAATGCATATTCGTCTTTGAAAGCAACATGAACAGGACAACTCATTGTGAAACTGGTTGATTTTTACATAGACAAAAAATGCACTTAATATTGAATATTTTATACACACTTTCAGGAATGTCTTCGGGCAAACGTACAGGTATAGCAGTAATTTCAGGACTGAAATTATTCGCTGCAGAAGAATTTCAAAGAAAGTATCAATTTGTTAGAATCCACAGGGATGGTCCCATTGGCGAATTATTAAAAAAAATAAGGAGCTCAACTCACCATTTGCTAAAGTGATCAAAGCAGTAACAAACAAAAGCAGTAAGCTGCTCACTGCAACCGTAGGCCTACCCATGCCTAACCCTGAGACAAAAACACAACAGTGTTTCTTTACAGGCTGTTGTTTAGGCCTACCTGGTTAATTTCTTCCTTTGGACATTGGTAAAATAGTAGGTATATCCTGTCCTGTACTTCTGGAAATTGCTAAAGGTTAAATGTATTTGTTAGTTTTTTATGAAATTCTATGTAGCAATTTACTAACATTAACTATAATTTCTTGACACATATGGTTGCTGTAATTCTTTGTAGTCCTATTACTGCATACAAAAGTGAACTTTTAATGAGTCATGAACGTAATCATAGACTGGGTGGAATATTAGCCACAATATCATAAAACCATAAAGTTGTAGCCTATAGAAACATTTTACTCTAGAAATAGGCCTATAGTAGTGGTTGAGTCTGGGTACATGTTTGGAAGCATGTGGTTATTTGGCCACGTAACATAAAACAATCATATTGTAAACATATAAACATATAGCCCAGGGTCATATATTACACAATTCTGAATGTTAACACAACTTTAGCTTCATTGGTCTGCCGTTCTGCACAATAAGAGAAAACATTGGCTGGCAAGGCAACACAACTGATGGACTCAATGTACAATGACAAAAACACAATTTTTGTAATTATATCTGAGAAATATGGTAAGAGGACAGAGACCTACCAGATGCTGTTCTCACGCTGCTTCTTAAACACTGATCTAGAGTGGACCTTTGCCTGTTGCTGTGGAACCCTGATTGCCATCTCCCTGCTGTAAATATGAATGATTAACATATACAAGATATACGCAGCCAATAACAGAGCACTAAACCTGCCACCTGTGTGTGTGTGTGTGTGTGTGTGTGTGTGTGTGTGTGTGTGTGTGTGTGTGTGTGTGTGTGTGTGTGTGTGTGTGTGTGTGTGTGTGTGTGTGTGTGTGTGTGTGTGCGTGCGTGGGTGTGTGGGCGCCTTCCTTTCACGGTCCTGTGCGCATGACTGGAAATTTGAGGGAGGCCCAAAAATGGGTTATCTGGTTGGCAAGCCCCTTCCAGTGAACGACACCCACATGGCAACATGCCACAACAGGGTCCCCACTGTTAGCGAGGGTTGGAGCTGGAAGCACATAGCGTCAAAACCAAATTATCTGAGATGACGTTTGTGTCTAGGGCAATGGTGTTTAATACACCTCTGTCTTATGCCTTGTGAGAATATGATGTGATCACTTGTTCTGCTATGTGTGTCAAAGCATTAGCAAGCAGTGGGCTTCTAAGCAGAGATCTGTTCCCCTCATTAATGAGCTTTTCCCATAAAGATACACACACACACACACGTGCGCATTCACACATGCACAACACACACACACACACGCACGCACGCACGTGCACGCACGCACGCACGCACGCACACACACACACACACACACACACACACACACACACACACACACACACACACACACACACACACCCCTTGTCTCTGGCCTGTTCTCGTGATGAAAGGGGCCTAAACAAAGAGTTGTGTTTCTCCATTCCCGTCC
>OOFB01006370.1:18433-28668 GCA_900323305.1 Trachyrincus murrayi
AGCTTATTGCTATGCACTCAAGAGTCCCGCAGGTGCATTGCTCTCACTCTCTCCTACATAACAAGCCCATGCTGCAGAACCACAAACCTTCACCTTGAAAAACACACACACACACACACACACACACACACACACACACACACACACACACACACACACACACACACACACACACACACACACACACACACACACAAATAAGTGGTAAGGAGATGTGCAGTTGATGGTGTAGGCGTAGGTTTAATTGTGAGAGTATGTGGATGCATATGCATGCATGCGCGTGCGTGTCTGAGTCACATGTTTGTGAATGTGTTTCATGGATAGCCACCAGCTGCTGGCAGAGACTGTGATATAGGAGTAGGCCTATATATTGACAGCAGCAGTCAAGGTCACACACAGCCACTGTGTATCTATTGCATGCTACTCTCATCGAGACCCAATCAGCCATACAGGCTGGTTGGTCCCAATCATGCTGGGCCCCACATGCAATGCATTGTGGGGGCCAGCAGGTAATTGGGAAAGTATATCAGCTATGGATGTCCTGGCCTATAGTGTGATCTTTCACGAGACATCATGCCCATAGCTCTGGCCATATGTTAAGATACGATACGGCGAGGCAACACTAGATTGTCTCTTCTAGTAATAATAAATACATTGGGGAGAATTAATGGAGACTAGAGAGGATGCCTGATGGTTGTTATGTAGTGTTCTGCAGCTATGGTTAACAACATATTTTTAACAACTTCCATTATGTTAGTAGTCAGTGAAATTAAATTGCAGGAGACTATTTCAACATAATAGAGCGATCAATTAGGGTGGTGGTGGGCAGTAATATTGGGGAATCAATGCTGACACATACTGTGCTCTTTTAGGAATGGATATGCCAACCTTGATAAGACACTGCTTTATCTATAATACAGTTCTTTTTGTGTGTGTGTGTGTGTGTGTGTGTGTGTGTAAATACCACATGCTTAACTTCAAGTTGTTGTGAGGGATTGGCATTTTTGATTTCTTTGATATCTTGCTGTGATGCTTTCGAAAAGGCATGTACAGTCATGTTGAGGTCATGAAAAGATGTGGAACAGAGAAGGAATAGTGTCGGCAGAGGAAGTTTGTCCCCTCCTTCCCAGGGAGAAGCAGCGATGTTCCCTCGGTGAACAAACTACAGCCAAACACAGTCTTACAAAGAGTGGAAGGAAATTACTAAATGGAACACAATGGTACACAAGAAGTGTATATTATGTCAATTTCCCCCTACACCTGCTTTAGAAATTACTGGAGATTTTACATGTTTCATGTTGTGCCCCTGAGGTAAAATGGTATATATCTAATAATCATGTAAGGATTTATACTAAGCCAAGTTACGTTGATTGATTAAACCACACGGAGCACGGAAAGGCAGCAAAACCATTCACAGAGAAATGTTGCTTTGGTTTGGTTTGCCCTTTAAAGAGAACAATGACTTGTGGTAAATATGCTTTGGACAGTAGCGGTTTTAGAGGTTTAATACGATATTGATGTCATTTAATAGTGCTGTTGAAAGGTTGAGGCTTATTGATCGAGCCCTATGCTTCTTTAGGATACAAGTTATTTTCCATGATCCAGACAATTACCGCCAAGCATACTGTAACTTCCATCTACTGTATAGCCATAAAAACACCACTCAACATTTCACGTACAGGGGATGAACACGCATTACCCATGTGTATCAATACAAACTCATCACTCTCGTAATGACGGTTGTCCAAAAAGTCCATGGTTCATACTTATCTTCATCCTTAACTCCTGCGGTCCAGTTCCAAAAGTGACACGCCAAAGAACACTTATCAGCATTGGTTATTGGTCAAAGATGGGGGGGAGTGGAAACCCTCAATAACCTTTAAAGAAGCAACATTTTGAAAGAGAGAGGAGTGAAGTGGTCTAGGGGTTTTGGGGGAATCAGCAGCAGGAGGCAAACAAGAAGGTAAACAAGTAATTTCAGGAATGTCAGAGAACGCCTGAACATGGAGTCTAGGGAACATCTGGGAGAAGAGCAGTCAAAGGCTGGAGGACCGACTCACTGAAAGACAACCTCAGCAGGGGATGGGGATCATGATGATAAGGCAGCGATTGCAAACGTTGGACAGCGAGGCAATCACCTGCAATGCATCTCACCTTTCCCATGGGCGATATGGCCAAAATGTTCTATCCCAATATTGGTCATTTAATATCTTGATAACTATATATATGACAATACAGCATGTTTTCTAGTATTTCAATAAATAAATAGTCTATATAAAATAACCACATGGTAAAGTCAATTTCTGTATACTCCTGTGTGAATTCAATATTTAAACTAGATACTTAAATACTTAAAAAGTACTGAGTATTTTTCTCATTTTATTAAGAACTAGTGCAAAATGAACATAACAGTTTCAAGTGAAACTATAGAGAAAAAACAAATAAATACAGGTCTAGCCTACAAAATAAAAATGTTAAATATCAAAGGTAAACAAACAAAACAGTTTGAGAAATTAGCGCTAGGCAATATGGACAAAATCAATGCAACATGAAACTCACACATGATATAGCCTGCATAAGACAGGATGTATTCATTAGCATCATAGGTTTAGTAATTTTTCATATTGAACATGATCATATTGTTTGACAATGAAAGGGATAAAAGCGCGACTATTGATGATGCAGGGGCACAGATGGGGTTATGATGTTGATCAGATTGTGTCTGCATCCTCTACCTCCGTCTTTCAGGGATTACTGAAATCTCATAGCAAACTGGCCTAATCCAAAACAAATCCAACGGGATGTTAACATGTTGTCCACATTGTTCGCCGGCACGCCTTTGAACTGCATGCAGACATGCCAGCTTCTGTTCATCACTGACTGTGGACTCCAATCGTCTAGACATTATTAGCTAGCCACTGCGTGTCTGGATTACAAATGCCCCATTAGGGATGCTAAGTATGTTAGCTCGCCCATGTGCTACGATGGTTATGCTACTAACTATTAATATGAATTCTTTGACAAAAGTTGAACATCGCAATAACAGACTAAAAACCCTCTGCTGTTCATATTGTCCGAATTGGCCCTCCCACACCTCTATCCCACCCTGCTGTGGTCTACTGCCAATTACCCTGGGCTTTATGACCCCACGCCAGCCTACCGTCTCCTCTGTGCAGACTTGTTACATAAAGGGGTCAGCAGACTGGCATATGTTCCTGGGCCTCCTGCTGGCTGCAACAGCTGAAATCCTTCTCTCTCCTGTGTCTGAACATCCCTAACATTCTCCCTACTGCTTCACGGCAGAGTTCGCTTTTCAGAAGATTTTAGATTAAGCGCTGTATGAAAAAGCCTATTAGACGTGAACATTGTAGCATTGTTGAAACGTTACACTGTTTTGCAGAGGTTAACCTGAGATATAGGCCAGGGCTACAAGAGGCACCACATTTATATTTCATAAATATGAATACCAATATTTACATATTTTAATTCTGGAAACCCTTTTGGACAAGCCATTGTAACATTAAAATTAGTTAATAAACAAAGATTTTTGGTAATTACCTCTGGTTGACAAAATCTTTAAAATTGTCATTTCAAGTTTGTCAGTGGTAAGCAAACGTGCACAGCGGAACAACAACTCTGCACGCTCAATGCACAGGATCAGTTCAAAAGAAGAAAGCAGATCCACCTTTGACACTCTAGTATCACCATTGTCACGGTCACTCTCTTGGGTCACTGACCCTCCTAAAAACCTCCCCTGTGTGAACCCGTAACCCGATCTGGGACATGTGGCCGTGTATCGTTGTTGCCTCCTATTGCACTGCGCTGCATTCAGTTGCATGGCAGCATCTCTGGGCCCTCCAGACGAATCGATATGAGGAGAAGTGGCCGCCAGGGATTTACGGCCGTCAACCCGGGCCACTTCCATCGATCGCACCGGGCCCTCGGGGAGACGGGCAGTGGAATCTCTTATCGTGTCTCGACTCACCGGAGCAGAGAGGTGGGAGAGAGGGAAGGGAGACAGCCCAGAGGTGTTCTTGTAGAGGGGCTTGTTGTGCAGAACATGCTTTTTAGTGGGAGGAAGAAGAGTTCAGCACAGAGTTCACAAACCCTGCCATGGCACGAGTGTGTAGGAGAGTAGGAATGATCTGCTCAAATGCAGATCCCAGGGATTTGACCACCACCATATGATGTGAAGTGGTTTGTCGTTCCATTTTGGTTATTCTGAGTGCATTAAAAGAACCAGAGAGAGAGAGAGAGCGCACGAGAGACACAGAGAGAGAAAGAGAGAGAAGCAGATACCGAGAGAGGAGTGAGAGAGAGTCTATTTGCATTAAACACTGACCCGATATCCCCAAAGCTTTGTCAGTGCAGTCCCCACTACCGGTCACTGGCATTGCTGCCCAATGCCATGTGAACCGTCTTCAGCCTGACAGAATCACAGTCTCGAGGAAATCCCACAACACATGACCTCATAAATGTGATCCCCTGCAGCGACACTCTCCTCCTCCTCTTCTTCTTCTTATTTATTCTATCCCCTTCTCTCCGCTCTTCCTACCCCTAAACTGTTTTCCCCACCCGTACCGACTCTGCACATCTCTAATCCCTCTGCATCCCATCCCTCTTATTTGAGCGAGCTATCTCAACAGCAAGATGATGTTGCAGTACTAAATGCTGCCCGTGGGTAAAATGCTTTTGCGCGCTGGAGGAGAGGCCAGGGATTAGTGATCGCTCCCCCAGATTGCAGTGTGCAACTTGCCATCTGGTCTGGAGGTTGGGACAGAGCAGCTGCACCGTGCGATGGATTTTCCTCTTAATGGCTCCTTTTGTTTCATTTTAATTATGGTACTGTGTGTGACAACATTGCATTGCCTATTGATTTTACAATGGCCCTGCTGCACTTCAAGATAGCCGAGAGACAATCGAGGCTTCGCCTGTGGTCTTTCTGAATATTCATAAGCATAGCCACTTCAAAGACTTCAACCCTTTAGAAAGGGAGGCCTATTTTGCAGGATTAAATTACAGACAAAAAGGCAGACATGGCACTCATTGCCCCAGCAGTCACAAATACGGCACGGTTCAACGGTCAGATTATTTTAGTCCATGTGTAGTCACATGGAGGCCAGGTGGCATTTCTGGTATTTCCGAGGTCAGTGTCATCAGGGGAGAGGCATCTAAATGTATGTCAGACCCCCAGGGACAGCTTGGTAGGGCAGTGCAGGTTAGGAGGTTTCATGGGGAGGTCGTGTAGATCAAGGACAAACAGAGACCAGAAAAATATCACAGGTCACTGAGGGCTAATCAGCCAGCTGGAGGCTAGGACTTTACCCGCACAGTATGTAGCTAGGTCGTGCGGTGTGCTAGGTTGGGCAGGCTTTTCTCCCCTAAGGTAAGCTGAATTTTATAAGACCTTGGAGCACTGCTACAATCACTTCCATTCCATTTTCCAATCATCCATTTAGTTTGTGTTACACAGACTCCTCCTCCCCCCCACACCACACACACACACACACACACACACACACACACACACACACACACACACACACACACACACACACACACACTTTGCAAATCGATACAATGCATGTGGTTCCTTTAAAGAACACTTCATGTACACTGTGTTTTGACCTCTCGACACACCCTCGAGAGGAGACAGAGAAACAAAAACAAGCATCTTGAGTCTATTGACCGGGCCTGATTATTTTGTCTCTAGAGACCAATTTAGCTACAACTAAAAATGTTGAGTATTTTTTATTTATTTATCAAGAAGTACATGCAATGACCATGTGGTCATTTGCATTTTCCAAATAACAACATGGTTGTTTTTTTGCTGACTTCATATAACGTGACCAGAGTTAGCAGAAAATCCATAGCCCCGTAGCGGATGTGTTTAGCTGATTTCTTCAATTTATTCTACAATTTGCACATTATATGATAGAATAGATATCCAGCACTGTCTATGCCATGAACTGCAGGTCTAAAGAATACAAACCGTTGTATGAATAGAATAAAAACACCACCATGCTGCACATATAAGGTTTCATGTTTTATGTGCTAGTTCTTTTTAAGGAAGAAATTGTGCCGTTTCAGTTTAAGCACTTGAATATTCACATTATTTGCTTTAAAAACAGCTGCCCCGTTAAGCCAGGGGCTTGCAGTATGAAGGACTCCACAAGCTCCGTATGCTCTTCAGTGGCAGGCTAGGTTTTCCTGTTGACACTTAGCTTGCATAAAGGCCTATTTGTTAACAGGCGCGCACTTACGGGAATGTACAGTGCCTCTCCCACAGATGGTTTCCCTGTGTGCTAAGAATCCACCACCAGGCACAAAACGACCAAGGATGCCATAATGGTATTATCCTTTATATGTGCTGGCGGTAGATCCAAAAGTAGAGGGCCGCCTTTCACACTCAAGATTGAAGATTGGCCTTACTGCGGAGAGGCCGCTGGCATTGCTGTGGTGGGTACTGCCAGGGCTCCGGGAAGTCCTCCTCAGCAGTGACAGATGAAGGCAAGCGTGCGGCCGGCTGTGTATACTCCAATGGTGCTGGCTGACAGAAGCATCTTAATTACCCAAGGCTTTCTTGAAAGTTCCTGCGCCTCCTCACAGAGGAGGCTGGGGAGGATCAACGGTTTTCACTCACTCACTGAAAAGAGGGGAGAGAGAGAGAGAGAGAGAGAGAGAGAGAGAGAGAGAGAGAGAGAGAGAGAGAGAGGGGAAACAAAAGGCTGACATAGTTTGAAAGAGGAAAAGAAGGAAAATGGGGGGACATAGGTATGATTTGGAGGTTTACCGATGGTGGATGATTTGGATGATGCTAGAGTGCTGGTTGTGCTTGCCTAAGAGCGACAACATGTCCATTTCAGCCTGAAGAAAGGGGACAACAGGGGACTGTGTCAGTTATTAGCTTGGCCACCTCTCCAGGCCTGCCCTTCTGCAGCAGAAGTGCACTGCCAAGGACTCTGGAGGGTCTCGATGTAATGCAGTATTGACCCAGGTCCACGCCGACGCAACACTGGTCAATTCTAATATAGAAGCCTAGCCGGTGATCAATACTGCATGTAGTGTCAGATGGGGCACGTCAAGTGCAAACAGACATACTATGGTGGGAACACACACACACACACACACACACGCACACACGCACACACGCACACGCACACACGCACGTTTCAGGCCTAACTCTCGGGCGAGTTAGGGAGACAGTAATTGGGGAACAGAATTAGGTATGCATTGCTAAAGGCCTTGAAATGTGCAGCCCTTGGAATGTCCTGGGAGGAAAAAGACACCAGAAATCTAACAAAGAGATCTAGTCTGTCTACAGCTGTGTCTGATATGCTCACTGTAGGTTAACCCTGGACCAGTTGTCTGATCTCATCCATCGCAAACACAACACATCCAGCGCACGCACACGCACACACAGCTGTTTCTTCATGGTTGTCTGAAATGTATTGTATACACAAGGCTTTTATCAAGTTCAGAAAATCCCCCATTTGAAGGGAAAGGTAAATCCATCAACCGGAGGAGACAAAACTACAGCCAGATAGTCACCTCACTCAAGGTTCAGAAGTAATACATCACTTTGTCTCCTAAGATGCTGCTATGTAATTATACATGAAAACAAACAGAACTATTTCTGAAGTATGGATTAGTGTGTGTGTGTGGGGTTGAATTAACAGCCTATTGTTAATCAGAAGCCCCCCCTCCACACTTGCCCATCCCATAGACACACATCATCACCCCCACACACATGCAGCATCCTCACCCACGAGTCTCCCTCTCGCTCTCTCTCCCTCTCCCTCTCTCTCTCTCCCTCCCTCCCTCTGCCTCCCCCGCCCCCCTGAAGTCTGGTGCTGGGAACAAGGCAAAAACAATAGCCCACCAGCTCCGCATCCTCCCTTTCTCTGGAGACACATTTCATGGGAATTAATAATAACACCCTCGGGCACAAGGAGGAGGGGAGGTGGCTGAAAGGCAGCCGTTATCGACTGCTTGGTGGGCTGGGTGTAACCCTCACCACTTGGCGCGAACACCGAGCCCGGTGGAAAGCTGTAAGGACAAGAGCCAAAATGCTCAAGGACTCAATTCCCACCCGCCAGACACAGTTTTAGTTCATCAATGTTCCATTAGGTTGTTATGCCATTACTGAGGTCTGAAGAACTGATAGGCCTATCTTGCATTCTGTTATCCTATCTTGCATTCTGTTATCATGCCATCCTAACCATCATGGCTCGGTCTCAGCACTGGAGGCATTGCTAATCGATGCTAAACAGAATTAAGTCGATGCTAATCAGAATATATATATATATATATATATTCTGATTATCATTGACTTCACCAATCTGCAGTGAAGTGTTTATTTCTATATTTATTCCTGACATATGGGTTGCAGCTCCCAGTGTCCAGCGCGGGCCATGTGACTAGATGACCTTTCCTGGGCCAATGTATCAACTTAAAACCATCACATGCTACACTTGTACTCAGCCAGGCACTTCCATCCTGATTGACGTCCACGTTAACTATAGGATGTGCTTTACAAGCACATGCTGCTCTCGCGCCTCGCTCCCCAACATTTGGCTAATCCCTGATGATTGATATCCACATTAGCCTAAATATGAATGCTCGGCTTCCTTAGAAATGGAGCGCAGCCTAAATGTTGTTTCTTTGGAAATCTAAAGAGAGGGTGTATTGACATTGAAGAGCTGCACAATATTCTGCATGCATATATATATATATTATATTATATAGGTATATTGCAATTGCATTAATGATAGGCCTCATGAGTATATCACTGGACATTCATAGTGTAATGTAATATATTTCAATGGCAAATGGACATGGAGAACAGTTCATGTTATTTTCTTTGTGTGTGTGTGTGTGTGTGTGTGGTGTGTGTGTGTGTGTGTGTGTGTGTGTAGCCTTTGAGACTGTGAACCTAAAGTCTGGCCTACTGAGCAAACACTCAAACTCGTTTTTAGCTCAGACTAGTACTGGAGAGTTTACTCAGCTCATGTTTTCCAGATGAAAGGCACACTGTGCACACATACACGTGCCAATTTCTTTGACAGGATGTGCCGTTTACTTCTGAAGCTCGTGGATCATAATTTAGCATACAAAAATGGCAAAGAGGGAAAATGTGTCAAAAGGCCCCGGCAAAGTTGTCATTAGTGCATTGTTTGGATATCAGGCAGCTCTGGACTTTGATCATCTGAGAGGAGTACCCTTTGCCTACAATGAAAAACACAGAGGCATGCTGCCGCCCACACACACACACACACACACACACACAATCTCGGCGCACACAACGAGACAGAGATACACTCAAAACATCAAAACAACACTATTCAATAGAGACACCATAGAACAACACTATTCTAGTTCAGCCCCCACGTG
The DNA here is from genome assembly GCA_900323305.1 of Trachyrincus murrayi. Taxonomy (NCBI): domain Eukaryota; kingdom Metazoa; phylum Chordata; class Actinopteri; order Gadiformes; family Macrouridae; genus Trachyrincus; species Trachyrincus murrayi. The sequence goes on from OOFB01006370.1 coordinate 27,827, forward strand.
TATTTACTTATTCACTCAGAAGTTTAGAGGATCAAGCGAAAGGAACGTGTGTGTGTGTGTGTGTGTGTGTGTGTGTGTGTGTGTGTGTGTGTCACACTGGAAAACATTTCTACCCCAATATACACCCGTTCAGAGTCTAAGGACCATCCTGGTTAAGGAGGCTAATGAAGCAGCAAGAGCTAGCTGCGGCTGAAGGAGCTGGAGTGGCCCTTAGCACCACATGATTGCTGTAGCATTTCCTACCTAGTCGTTTCCTCAAATTGACTGTAATTCAGCTTGTGTCTGTGTGGTGATGACACCAAGGAACAACTCCCACAGCAGGAGGGGAAACGCATCGTTACTCAAAAGTGGCAACTGATAACATGGACGCCGACCATGGGCCTGACAAAGTGATGCTAATTTTGACGCATTTAATTATTAATGCTTAATGATCAGGTGGGCAGGAGTCTAGCTATTTGCCACATGACATTCATGTCAAAATGGATGCGTTTCAGGGGAAGCAATCCATAAATTTATGCTGCATTCATTGATACAAACAATGTAATATCACAAACACATTTTATTGCTATCGCTGTTCATAGGTCCTGCCAAGTGTGGCCTTGGTTACTGGAGTCTTGATTATCTGGTAGATAAGTGTGGCAGTTTCCCCCTGCCACATGCCATCTACTATGGCGTTTCAGGGCTTCTCCAACAGCAGGACACAGGCAGATGATTAAACCGGTTTATTGTACAGTTTGCGGTAGTTTGATGGCAGAGCAGATGATACATGCTAGCACTCCTCTCGAGTGTGTTTGCTGGTGGCTGGTTTAACCTGTGGGCCTGATTGGCCAATGCCCCACAGC
>OOFB01006374.1:7591-23810 GCA_900323305.1 Trachyrincus murrayi
CATTGCCTTCTAAATGCCACTACAATCGTACAGCTCAAGAAAGTGTGTTCTGCAGCCTCCCGTTACAGTGCAAAGACTGTATATATAACTTGTAAACTATATATATGTGTGTGTGTGTGTGTGTGTGTGTGTGTGTGTGTGTGTGTGTGTGCCAGGACCAAAGAACTCACAGTCCCACTTGATCCAGGATTCAAGTCACTCTGTCCTTCACATGCATGCCTCTAGGGTCCCATCTGGACCTAGCACACACACACACACACACACACACTAATACAACTGTTAGGTACCCAGTACAACAGTAAATTGACATGATGGATGGATGTTGTCCTTCATACACATACAGTGTAGACGTGTTTTATTTTCCATATGAGGACACTGTAGGATGTGCATACAATGAGCGTAACGTAATGATATGTTATGAATGAGAGGGCTCACTCGTCATCGGCCCACGAAGCCCACAGACCTCACAGTGGAAACGCTCCGCTTGAGCCTTTCCTCTTGTTTGTTAGCACGGTGTTCCCTGTTACATAATCCTTTTCAACATGAGCCCCGAGGCGGTTGGGGCTACACGTGACACCCCTCCAAGAGAATAGAAATGTCCAGCCAGGAGTACCAGGCTTTGTTCCACGCCAGGTCTCAAAATACCTCCTTTGTTTGTTTGATGCTAATGTTGTCTTTTTATTGTTTTCTCTTCTCATCTGTTTTCTCTTGTTCTTTTCACTTTCTCTCTCTCTCTCTCTCTCTCTCTCTCTCTCTCTCTCTCTCTCTCTCTCTCTCTCTGAAGTATCCATGTGCAGATGTCCTGGCCCTTAAACATCAGGAGGCGCATGCACCCGCGCTGTGGTCATAACATCCTCAGCCTCAGGCTTCCACCTTGGCCACCCCCGGCACCCCTCACCTCACCTTAAGTCAGATTACAAAAATAACATCTGGGGAGAAAGAATGTCTGCCTCTGGGCTCCTGGGTTCTCCATTAAGCCCCCTCCCCTCCCCAGGCCCCACCCGCCCACTGAGAGTCGGGAACGCTGTTTTTCGGCCCATAAGAAGAGTCTTTCTGTGATGCCTTCTGTGTCCCGTGTGTCTCGATATCTATCTTCTCTGACTAGTTAGTCAGAAGGTCTGTCTGGTTGTCAGGTAGTCTGCCGGCTCCCCTCTCTCTCTGCTCTGTCTGAGTGTAGTTTTCTGCCAGTGTCTCAGGCTTTTCTCCCCTTGTTCGCCTCCATCTCTCTGCCTCTCAGTTTAACTCTTTTATTATTATTTCCCCCCCCCCCCCCCCCCTGCTTTCAGACATTCTTGCTGGCTGGCTCTGGCTGCCTTTCCTGATTACTCAACGGTTGTCTGTCTTCTGCATTAACTGTGCCGTTGAATCTAGCTACTGCACCATCACCATCATTCTTTTCCGTCGTCTTCTCTGCAGATCATGCAGCAGATGAGTGACCACAGCTACGACAAGCTGACGGTGCCCGACGACGTGGCCGCCAACTGCATCTACATGAACCTGCCCGGCAAGGGACACGTCCTGCTGCACTGCACCCCGGAGGAGTTCCCGGAGAGCACCAAAGTAATCGCGCTCGCCTACATCATACGCGTCTATCATAACCTCTTCCTCTCTGAAGGTTACACTACAGTCTTAACTGCCAACAAATGACACTGATTGGGGCCTTATTGATGTGAATCGAGAGAGTTACTGCAACATGGCCCGCTACCACGGAGGTCAGAGCAGAGTTAAAATAATACGTTATTATAACTTGTCGGCTGCTCGTTCCCTCCGATCTCGGGCTCCTGCCCATACGTCCCATGTCCCTGATCATCTATATGGAAATGAATGAATGAATGCGTTCTGCTTTTCAGTGTTATGGTTGAACTTCATAAGGGCTACCTCGTCTGCAAGGTTCTGTGCAAGATGCTAATGGAATTTACAGTACTGAGATGATTGCTGAAATTTGGCAATGAGGGATGCTAATTAGATTAATAGAAAGAAACGCTCCCACTCAGGGTAGTACTGTAAGTGTAGCAACTTCACCACTTCAATCAGAGTGAAAGTAAAGTAGTTCCCTAAAGTGGTTGTGATTGCCTTGGATTTACCAAAGTCATGTGCCAATGTAGAAGGGGTTATAATAATAGATTTATTGGGTTATAATAATAGATTTATTGGGTTATTATAATATCTTTATTGGGTTATGATAATAGCTTTATTGGGTTATGATAATAGCTTTATTGGGTTATGATAATAGATTTATTGGGTTATAATAATAGATTTATTGGGTTATGTCATGGTTACCACCCATAGCATCCAACCCAACTCACTGAAGCAAACACAAAGGAAGCTCTGACAATGCAGTGAGCAGTCTTGTGCCCCCTTGTACATTTTGAAAGTGGACCTGAACACCATAATCAGATGGTTGGCATGGCGATCTCAAGGTGGAGAAAAGCCAGAAGGTGAAGGAGGAATTTGGAACCAGCTGCGCCTCCACCTTTCTCATCACGCAAAGAGCAATTGCCCTCATAGTTGCAATTACTGTTAATATACGTTCTCTGAATTCATGCCGCATCCTGAAAAACATTTAACACACTGTTTTTCATTTCCCTCCCTTCTGCAAAGTCAGCGTTAGCACTACACACACACACACACACACACACACTATGAAACGATCCCTCTGGGAAGATTTCTAAGGGAAACTCAGCCTGAGAACAATGAAATCCATTTACACATTTTTTGCTTCTTGTTTGGGAGATGGGGGTTCTGGTGGACCTTGGATAAAAACATATCTGACTCCATGGAACTGTTATGCAACATACAAAATGTTGTTGCATGCTGATGGCAAGGTAGGGTCTAATTCAGCTTTCCCCATGACCCCTCCACACACACACTTTACAATAGTTTTGAAGTGTGAATCCTACTTGTGTCAAAAATGTAAATATTATAATCTATATGTGCAACATAATATAAGCTAACAGGAGAGTTGCAGAGTAGACTACACATTTTGCTTGTCCGGAAAGGGACTATACTAATAAAATACACCTAATACATCTCAATAAAAATAAATGAATGCAAAAGTGATCTATGTGTGCAAAAGTAATCTATATATGCAAAAGTAATCTATATATTAAAAAGTAATCTATATATTCAAAAGTAATCTATATATCCAAAAGTAATCTATGTGCAAAAGCAATCTGTACGTGCAACAGTCAAACAAGCAGATAAACAGTCACAGTGTCGGTGGACTCTTGAGTACTTTTTGTACGAGTGTTTTGTACCGTGCTTTGTTTTCCCCTCAGACTATACAGGACATCTGTTGCCTTCAAGCCCCATAAACACATATCTGCTCCTAAATCCCCATCCTATTTTTAGCATGCCGCCGATGTTGTTGCATAACGAGTACCCAATTAACAAAGGCAGGGGGTTAGAGTAGGCCTTGATGGAGAAGAAAGGGGCCACGGGCATGTCTGCACCGTTGCCGGCGGTGATGGCTCCAGAAGGCTGGCCATGGAGATAAAAACGGGTATAAAGAAGTAATGGTATTACACCGCAACCCCACTGTGTGGAGCCGCCTGGGCCCCTTGCCCGGCATCACTCAGCTGGAAATGTTGGGGGGGGGGGAGCGAGGAAAACTCATTGGAAACACATTGAAAGCAGCGGTGCAAACGGTAGGAGATCTATCGATGGAGTCATGGGGCTGTTTACTTCTGGTCATACGGTGCATATGTGCCTACGGTCAATTAGACAGAGTTTTTACAACACTGTTGGGGGTTGTGGTGTGGTGGTGGTGGTGGTGGTGGAGGGGTGGGGGGTCAAACTCCAACTCTGTAGAACCGTGTGGCGACCAGATTGCAATGCTCTCTGTTGAAAAAAAAAGAAGCAATTATTTGTTACGGGCTTCTTCAAACGTGACGTTTTTTGGCCACTAAAGCCTCAATCAGCCATGCTACCTCACGAGAGAGGAATCTGTTGAACTGGTCCCGCTGGCCTCGATGCCGCTGGTTCACGCTCTGTGTCACAGCGGGGTTGAAGTGAGAGTTTGGAGTTTTGTGAGTGAAAAATATCCTGGTCTGGACGTCTGGTAGGAAAACACTGGTTCTCTTCTGGAGTGAGGCCACGGGGCTGACATTTTGCTTTATGAGCGTCTTTTGAGAAACGCTGTAATAATTTAGACTTTTTTTTTTTGTGTCAGGAACAATAAAAAAAAAAACGGCATTCTTCCAAATGGTCGTACGTGAATGTCAGCATTCTGTCATGGCACACTTAGTCTACAACCTGACGTGTGTGAAGACGTTATGCAACATCTCCCCAGCCACCAGCGTTCACCGGTATGGACTACAGTGGTTTTCAAACTATGGGCCAGGACCCATAAGCGGGTCGCAGCAGGGGACCACGTGGGTCGTGGGACGGCCACAAATATTTCTTATTGATTGTTTTCAAAAATATACACACTTGTCTTGTCAGTTTTATTTGATCATTAGTATGTTTGGAAGACCGGGGGGGGGGGATAGATGAATAAAAGAGGAATACTGTATCGATACATACATACATACATACATAGAGAATTGTCTCACTTTAAAAGTACTTCCAAAGGTAAAATACGTACGCGTGTTGGAGTGAGACAGCGTTGTGTTGGAGTGAGACGGTGTTGTGTTTGGAGTGAGACAGTGTGTTGTGCTTCTCCAACTCTCTGCACATTGAATTGTCGTTCTTGCCTTTGTGTCTCGCAGGTGTTTGGGAAGCTCAAGGACCACACGCTGATCCCGGTGTCCAACACGGAGAAGGTCAAAGTTGACGGTGCGCTCACATGCTGCTCCGTGCTCATCAACAAGAAGGCCCGCGCCTGAGCGTGCTCACCAGGTGACGGGTGGGGGGGGGGGGGGGGATGGGGGTCACCACTATTGCGTTTCGTTACGGTGAAGGGTGCCAAACGCTTAAAGGTGCCGTAGGTAAGATTCGAGTCTCAAATAATAGCTCTTGAATATTACCTAGGGCACCGTTAGGGCTTATTGGTGTGTTTCTATCTGGTACTGCGAGCGTATGCCTAGGTCAGTGTTGAGTTTATTTAGGGGAATAAAACGGCTCTGGTTCGTTGGCGCATAACAATAAACACAAGACAGGCCGGTAAAAACAAGAAATATAAATATATGTAAAATGTACAAATTAGCAGTAAATCATGTCATCAAGCTAGTTTCAGGTAGTCAAAATATAAGTTACTCTTACTTACTTACTTACTTACTCTTATTTTATATACATACCTTGTTATTAATATAAGAAATGCAAGGGCCTGCAGGTGCCAAATCGTATTACCTCCCATCTGATGTGAAGTACATTACGAGTGTGTTGTAATAATGCATGGTCCTTTTCTACTCTATTGTTTTCACTCTTGATGGTTAGAATGTCATTATGGGTTTTTTTTCTGATTGGTTATGACTTGCTTTGAAGCAATTATGGTACATGACAAATCATTGTCGATCAGTATTATCTATCTTGAATTGATGATTGTAACTGTAACTGTGAACCCCAGCTGAACGTGCAAGCTGTCAATCAATCGCTACGCACCCTTCTGTTTTAAAACAGTTTGGTGAACTTTTTATTTGTAATGTGAAAGACAACCTGCATAGCAACCGGCTATAAAGAATTTATATGCATCATAAAAGAATAAATGCAACTTAAACCTGCCCCCCATTCATTGATTTATGTGTGGTCATTACCGTCCATTACAACAGCTGACCCCATGAAGTCATTGGATATGTTTTTGTTTACACTCCCAGGTTGTGTTGTCGATCACGCGAATGACATTTTCCAATACATCTTGATTACTTGTTGTCCCCTCTCAACACCTTTGCGACGTACCAGGAGGTCAACGTCCCTCCCACAAACTCTCCCACCTTTTGGCAAGTGTGACCAGCAGTGACGGAGCATGCTAGCAGCGCCACGTGTGTCTGCCACTGAGAATACACCAGTAGATGCTATGCTAGGTGTGCTAATATTCACTCCTTTAGCGTCAGGCACTTCAACACTTTTATCCTCAAACTCAAAGGTGTGTCCACATGACTAGAACGCCCTCGCATCTCAATATTCTCCAAACACTAAAACACACAATTGTCTGGTTTGTTAAACAAGCCCAGAAAACAAAAAATCACAGACCCTATAGGATTAAGCGTGCTTGATTCCTCGTCGTGATTGTATGTGAAAGTTGCAGCAGCAGAGGAAATGACATCAGTCGGATGATCCAACCCCAGCCCTGGTCTGTTCCTCCCGCACAGCCCGCTCGGTCAGGCCGAGCAGTGATGAAACATGGAAAGAATTCCTTTTTGGGAGGAGAGGCTTGTACGCCAGTAAACATTCACTCGCCTTCAAACTTTCTCTCCTCCGCTCTCTGTCTGTGTGTACGTGCCTGACTGACGGTCTCTCTCTCTCACTCTCTCTCTCTCTCTCTCTCTCTCTCTCTCTCTCTCTCTCTCTCTCTCTAGCATTTCTATGGCTATTGCCTCATAGACAAGTTGCCTGGTAATTTATGAGCATGACATCACCTAGTCTGGCGAAATGAACACGATCGCCTGCCGTTAAATGGTGTAATTTGTGATGGTGGTAGTATAATGTTTTATGCAAGGCTCCTGGCACAATAAATGGTGATACCATACTTGCAGTGTATCCAGCTTTGAGGCCAAAGGTGTTACACAGCGGCTTGCCAAAGAAACCTCACTTATACCCAAGTTGTCAGTTTGTTCAAAGAGACGATGGCCATGCCCTTTTTACGTTCTGGACCAATACCACCAAGCTGGACCAATACTAATACAATAGACCACTCCTAAATATGCTTGAATCGTATAAGTGATTTAAACACGTCTTTTTGGTTTTTTACATGCTAATGTGACGGCATGTAGCTTGGACTAACATTGAACTAACGATCTAATCCCTTCAATGACATGTTTACGGCTGTTGTCAGTTTTACAACTCAGGAGTCTAGGGTTAGTTTATATGAATCCGCTTGAACTCTATATAGGTTGCATCATTTCCTTCTGTGTAATAAAGTGACCTCTGACACAAGAGTTTATCGTCATAGATTGTTGTCATTCCTGATTTGAAACATGATTCAGTGATTCTGTAGATTCAACTTTTGCCCTTTCAAATGCAGCATTGGTTGCAGCTAAATGTCCACAATCACCAACCAAAATTAACGATGGGACGTGGAGTAAAACTGGGTCAGTTTTGGAATATACTCCTTCAGGATCACTACCGCCCTGTGAACTGGTGGCATATATTTAGAAGTACTGCATCTCCACCTTGTGGTCCAAAAGTGTAAAGAGCATTTATTTTTTGCGAGCATCTCTCTCATTTATATTGATAGGCAGGGCCATAAGACAAACAGGTGAATATCACTTTATTCCTGTTTGGCGTCAGCAGGGAGAATGTTCTTTAAGTCTGGTGAACTCCCTTGGGTTGTCAGGCATTAACTCAGGGATCGAAGGCTTTGGACCCCTGTAGGTCTTCTGAAGAGCACATCTGTTAACCTTCAGAAGTGACGGGGGCAGGGCTTCTGGAGGTCCTATGTGTAAACCGACCAGCTCCTCCTCCAGGAAAGGTAAAATCTTGGGACAGATTGATTAATCTGTTTCTTTTAATTTGATTCCTATAGCTACTGTTTTTTGTAGATGCAGCACTTGTGCTTTCTCTAATATTGAATTAATGCTTTGATCTCAACCTTGGTCCTCAGCCTCACCTGTCTATAAAATCATCAGCCAAATGTAATGACCTGAGTTTAACACCAGATGGTGTTGTCACTCCATATTTGGGTATTTGAATGCTCATTATATGTTGTCACTCCTATTAATAATGAAAAATCCTCTCCTTCCATGAAGTTTCCCAGACTGGCCTGGTCGCCCTGAAGTGATCATGGGGGATGTACAGGCGTACTGACCCAGGTCAGTACTTGGTTCGTTTGGGGGCTGGCAGCTATAATGGCCGTATTGCTGATCATTCGTCGGCGACGAATGCCGACGAATAGTCGCAGCCTTCAGCGACCGTTTCGGCGGCAGCTCCGATTTTCTCAATTCGTGAGCGAATGTGCCAAGCTGGGCAGGAAGTCAGACACAGGAACGGCATAGAGCATCCGATCAATTTCCAAAATATAACAAATTTCGAAATAAAACACCCTGATTGATGGTATTTCTGAGTTGTGTCTAAACTTTTACCGTCTGTGAGCGAGAGAGACGCACACAAGCAGAAAGAGAGAGATGTATATGTATATGTATATATATATGCATGTGCATTTTAATAGACACCATACTAAAGTATACATAATACTTAATACTTTTTCATTCATTGCTGTTCTTACTTGTGTTGCCCTGTTACTTGTGGCATGTACTTTCATATTGTTGGAAAAAAAAATGTGTCTGTCCGGTGTGTTCCCAGCGTAAGATGATTGTGATTTGAAATATTTCAGTACAATGTTCAATGTATTGCCAAACACTTTATTGAACATGGGGAGTTTATAAGCATATTGTGCTGTAGTTTACGTTTGGCTATCAAAATGTCTTCTAAATCCTCCAGCACAAACATTTACTGCGTGAAACTGACTTTATTTTTTGCAAACAACGTGGATCTAGGCCAGTCTATCATGGACATGTGTTCAGTTAACTTAATGATATTATGGGGCTATGGGTTAAAGGCATTTGTGATGGTGAGTTTTTAGCATCTCTCGCTTGCCATTATATACATTGTTTTGAGCGGTGTTCCAAGACACTTTCTCACTTTCTCTTAAACGGTTTACAAAGTGCTTTCACAAGCAAGTACTCACTATGCATTGTTGACAGTGACAATACACACATTCACAATACATGTTCCTAAATTGAACATACTAACTATATTATAAGTACGATAAACTACAAAACTCAAAACTTTGAGAACATAAATTGCATTATTGCAAAAATAGCGAGCCAAATAATTTATCTGCTGTCAAAAAATAGTAAATAGAGACTAGTAAATACAAAAATAGCCAAATTGATCTGCTGTCAAAAAATGGTAAATAGAGACTAGTAAGTACAAAATAGAGAACACTTCCATTTACATTGACAGCCAATAACATGTTATGTATATATTTGATCAGAATCAACCCTGATGTTACCCCATGGTGTCGGTACTGTGACTGTCGTCCATGTTGGTGTACAGCTGGTCTGAGCCTCCGGAGGGACCAGCAGGCCCAGGCTCCAGCCTCCTGTCTCTGCAGGACTCTGCTGCGAGCAGGTAGGAGGGGTTAACAATGTCCGTGCCGCCAGTGCACGTAGCCGTGGAGGAGCAGTGGGGCGCCGTTGCAGCTTGCTGGGCACCCCCCACCTTCGGCCCGTTGTCCGGTCCCCTGCACTCGGCGATGTGTTCGTACACGTACTCGTTCCCTTTTTGACCGGGAACGGCGTCAACGGTGCTCAGCGTCACGTAGTCCTGGCTGATCTCCAGTGCGGCATCGGGGTTCCGGTCCGGTTCCGCCTGCTCCCCAGCGGAGAAGCGCCCTTCTGGGATCAAGGGCAGGGCGGACTCCCTGGGTTCTGACCCTGCCGCTGTGTCCTTGGTGTACATGATCTCCACAACGGACGCAGGGTTCTCCTCCGAGTACTGCTTTGCTGTGAATGGAGGATCCTGGAGCGCAGGTAAAGATACAGTAGGTAAGCCTGATATATCTGCTATAGCAGTGTTTCCCAACCTTGGACCCTGGACCTAGGACCCCTTAATGGTGTATATATATGATATATATGAACAGACTGCCGAATGATTCGTACAGCAAACTACTACTAACCACTTATGATGATAGCCTCGTCACAGTAGCCTCGTGAGACCTTCCTGATCTCACAAGTTCACATTCCAGTAGGGTCACAGGCCTTAAAGGTTGGACTCCACTGTGCTATAGTTAATACAAGTAGAATTACCCAACCCCTGACTCCCCCCTTTGGTTGAACTTAAACACTGATACATGTAGGTCACCGGCAGCCTAATACCAAATGATCACTTAAGAACGGAAACTAATACCACTTGATCATCACAGACGGGTTTCCACGCCTGGAGGCCTGTGTTGAAAGTCGCTTACCCATGTTTTCCCGTTGATTTCTGCCAGAAAGCCTTGCAACATTTTATCAAGGTTTGGAATGGGTGGCCACAGGAGTTTTTGAAGCTTACTGCACATGAAAGAAAAAACATAATGCACAATGAATATGCTGAAACGTTGCATTGAATAGACTTGAGTTCTGGCATAATAAAGACGGCTTACAATGTATTTTGTATATACAACAATTGAATTTGATCAGGTGTCCCACACTTAATAGCCTACTGCTGATAAATACACATGCTGCAGATCCTACCTGAGGTACCGAGGGATCAAAGAAAAGAAGACGATGGCCACGATCAGCATCAGGAGAGGGATGCAGGTGATGAGGAAAGAACCTGCACATGATATTGACAATGGATAATTGTATTAAGACATGGAGATTATTGCCGCTCTGCTCTGAGTCGTTACGCTAACAGCAGTACTGCTACAGTCATATGTAACATGAAAACAAGCAGCAGTAGTGTAAGCAATATTGTTGCAATGTCACCCATTAATGGGACACATTGATTCCAAAAAGTGTTGATTCAACTGGACTTATAGTTTTATTTGCCATATTTTATCAAAGCCAAAGTTCAGTAAAAAAGTTGACTTTGTCAAGTTGTTTCATTTTATGTACAGGCTATAACTGCTCTTTAATGACATATCCGACCACAGTCTTCCACAATGTCTCAGCCTATATAATGTCTCTGCCTATATTTTCATGCATTGTAAGATATAACGACCAAGGCCTCACCTATGTCGCTAGGGATGGATCCGGAGAGTTTGAGTGACCAGTCGCTCCATTGACCAGAGTAAACAGTCCCATTAGGCCTGGCTCTGACCTGCACACTGTACTGACATCCTGTTAAACCCTCCAGACACGTCTGTGTCTCCGGACCTTTCCACGGCAACGTCTAGAGAGAAGGTATTTTTGAAGCGTTAAGTTTTGATATTTTAAAAGTTTGAAAACCTAAAAGTTTAAAATGAGGAGTCAGGTAAGGTCTTACTAGCCAGGGTCCGTCTTCTTTGGTGCGGTACTGAACCTGGTACAGCAGGTGAGCAGAGAGGGCCGGGAGAGGGGCTACCCATGACAAGCACAACCTCCCCCTATCTAATCTCTTCTTCAGGTGCCCTGGCGGGGCTGTTTTGACTGAAAACATATATATACAGTAGTATATAAGCACACACATATGCACATGCTCCAAGATACACACAATACCACTTTGACCGCAAGAAAGTTGTACAAAACTTTGTGCAATTGTACTGATTTTCACTCACACAATCACAATTATCAACAATATAGCAAGATAAAACTATGTATTGCGTTGCATTGTATTGGATGATTTTATTATCACAAAAAAATGTGATGTTCGGTAGATGAGGACACTTTCCTTTCTGGAACTGAAAGGTACACCTCTTGTGTTAACCGTCCTACAAATGTGCTGTACCGTTGTGTTCCTCGTCCTTTATGTCCTATTTTAAAAAGGCTTTTCCTTTTCCACTCTGGAGCAAACAAGTGTCAAAGGCAGAAGACTCACTGCTGCCGTGGAAGACGAAGGGATCAGAGTAGAAGGTTCTGTCCATCGGAGCCGGGCTGCCGCCGACTCCAAGTTTGACCCGGATCGCCTGGGTCTCATCTCCATGGAAACGGCATTGATCACTCAGGTTCCGACTCTTCAAGCACTCTGTCCAACCCAGTGACTCACTGTTCAAGAGAGCATTGATAAGGACATACATAGAACAGTTTAAGAAGTGTTGAAGCTTTAAAATATAGTAGCAAAAAAAGAGAAGTGTAGTAGTACTGTGGTATTTCATACTCCTTGTGTGCAGTATTTGATCCTACCTGGGACCTAGTCTGTAGAACACTTTGTAGGTGACCTCCTCATAGATGTTCTCGTCCCATTGGCAAGTGATATTCTGCAGGTCAGACGTGTAGCACTCAAGTGAAATGTCCCCTGAAGGAAAAATGGCCAACGCCATTACCAAATAAGTTATGTAATGTTCTAATGTGACTGCCTACACCTACACAAGTAACCTACACCTACACCTACACAAAAGGTCATGTGCTGTTCCCTTTTTGATCCCTTTCTTACTCTCAATCTTACGGACACACACAGTACACAAAGCAGCTCTTTCCGTCTTCCACTCACACCTGCGCTTTGGGGCACCATTGCAGCCACGGGTTGCGACCAGTGGCTCCAGTGGCCGCTTGCTTGCTCATCCAGACCATATTTCATAATTTTTATTCTGATCTGGAGCTTGAGCACCTCCCCTGGGACCAGAGACGTCAGGGTCTGTACCCGCTCCCTCTCTCCCTGGAGGAATGACAAAAAGTATGAATGGATCCTCATTGGTTTAGATTGAGAGTTGATATACCAGACTGTGAATTACCTCACGATCAAATGAACTTTGAATAAGTAAAAAGTATTAATTTAAATGATCTGTCTGTCAGATGTACCTCTTTGTTTTTTTCTCTCAGTCTGTTGGATGAATATCGTATCCCATAATGCACCTTGCTATCCCATGCTTTGTCCACATGCCATGTTACCTGCAGCTGGCCTGGCAGGCCAGTATGGCGTAGGGACATATTTGTAGGCGGATCTAGGAGAACTACAAATGAAAGCAAATCATATGATATGCTCGTGAATGGAAGCTACTTCGCCTTGCAAAGATTTATTCAAAGAGGATTCATGTTTACCTATTTAGAAAAGTTAATATATTAACATGTAAGGAATGTGTGTGTGTGTGTGTGTGTGTGTGTGTGTGTGTGTGTGTGTGTGTGTGTGTGTGTGTGTGTGTGTGTGTATGTATGTATGTATGTATGTATGTATGTATGGTATGTGTATGTGTGTGTGTGTGTGTGTGTGTGTGTATGTATGTATGTATGTGTGTGTGTGTGTATATGTGTGTGTGTGTGTGTGTGTGTGTATGTGTGTGTGTGTGTGTGTGTGTATGTGTGACTACTGTTAGGACAATCCTAACAGTAGGGTAATATCTAACCTTGTACTCCTACGCTGACACCATTTCTAAATATTTACTCGCGTTCTGTAGTACCACTTTTATATTTGTTCGTTATAATAATAATAATAGCACCGGGACAGAAACCCGAGCACAAGACAATGTTTACCATGACAGAGGACATGTACATTGTGCATAAACATATTGAATAATTATGAATTTGTATATATTTGAATAATCTCAAGCCATGTTTTCTTCTGGCCTGTGGTAAAAGTTCACAAAGGTTCGCTGTGTGTTTGAGGGTCATGTTCAGGCCAAGCATCAAACAGATTCATGATTGTTTAACTTTCAATCTTAGTCAAAAAGTAACAATGACCGATGTACCCTTTGCAAACTAAAATATGTCAGAACAAAGACGCACTTATTGTTCAAACCTGACCACACAATTGAAGTTGTCTGTTTGGCTATGTTTTGTAATGATACGTGTTTGTACATAATACAAGACACATTTGAAGTACCTTTGAACACACATACACTTGACCTACATATGATTATAAAAGGGAGCTGTGCCGAAAAATTCTGGAGGTCTTTGAAATTGTCGGTGCATTGCTCTCAACTGAAGAGCATTCAACACCATTCAACGTTGCTCAAAGGCATGACGCGGAACAGAGCTAGGATTGTAAAAGCCAAGGGTAAAGTAAAGCCAAGGATTGTGGCATTATTAGTAGCACAGTATCCAAAGTCCAAATGAGAAGTCAACAAACACCACAACAAGACAGACTCTCACCTGGAAGAGCCAAACAACAGATACAGTAGACAAGTTAGTAATACAAAATGTATAAAACCTGGTAATAATAAATTGCCTTAATACATTATGCATTATACATAATACATTTGTCGGGATAGTCTCTAGAGGCTCAGTTAGGGTGTTTGAACCCAGCCGGAAGGTTCTGGGTTCAAACCTTGATGTGTGCAGTGCATGCATCCTTGAGCAAGATGAGCCTAACCTCTACCTGCTCATTAATGTATGAGAAAACATGGACTGTAAGCTGCTTTGCATAAAAGCGTCTGCTGAATGACTAAACAGTGAATACCTAGTGAATACAACGCACACGTCTTTGGGTCGCTGTTTTTCTGCCAGTGTCGGCGGACGTTCAGCTGGAGCCCCTGAACGCCATCGTGCTGCAGGGCTCCACCGCGAGCTTCAATGCCAGCGTGACCGGGACCTGGGACATCATGACCTGGACCGTGGGCCAGCTGTTTGTGCTGAGCATCAACAAGAACACCGGCGTCAGCTCGACCGCGCCGCGCTACGAAGCCCGTGACGTCTCCGCCAACGGCACGAGTGTCTGGGAGTTCAGCATCGTCAACGTCACCCGTAACGACAGCGAGACCATCGCCTGCGCCATCCTGGGCTTCGTTGGGACGTGGAAAGCCCAGCTCTCAGTACAAGGTGCGTGGATAGGCGACTGTAGCAACTACATCATCACCACCAGCAACAACAAAAACATCACCACCACCACCAACAACAAACTATTATTTGTAATAAGTTATAAGAATAACACAAATTGTTTTGCTGGATAATACTATTTTAAATTTAGTATTATTATTATTATATATATATATTTTTTCTTTATAATTTTCTTAGTTGAATTAGTGCCAGCCAGGTGATGTTGCCTTTGATGGTCACGCTGATGTCATGCTGATGTCACTTTGAGGGGACTTTGACATTGATTGACTCTCAGTGTAGTGCGCTTAGTTTTCAATGGCTAACTAGTACCCTATCCGATCCAGAATCAGGCCTGTCGAAGCAGGGCCCCGAGAACACGCCGAGAGCTAAACCTTTCCCAGTGAACTCAAAGCAGACACGGGTCGCTCCCAAAGGAAGGCTCGAGAAGCAACTTTTTTTACTTAAATCCACACTAAATATGTTGAATATTCAACATGAGTGACGTCTCTAAAACAAAAACACATTTGTTTTGGTTTGTTGATGGCTGACTATGTCTTCTTGCTAAGTTAGATACTTAGAAATGGAGATGTAAATGGAGATATTCGCCCTGTGAGAGTTTTGCGGGTCTTTACCCTTTGTATTGGTCGGTTAAGTTATCCTGGCTCACACAGGTCTTGGAACCTGGGCTGTGTTATGTCATTAGATGGCTCTTGGATCGATGACACTAAACCTCGACTCTAGCACTTCCATAAACACACCCGTCTGCGATTGGCTGTTTTCCTAGCGATGTTCCGGAAACTTGCTCTCAGCAATAACATCGACCATTTAAAGTCAATAGTGCAGCAATACATTGAAGAGAACATATATAATGCATTTGAGATGTTATGTATAATGCATATATTGTACATATCGATCTGTAAGATGTATAATAGATATGCAGCATTTGCATAGGTATTCCCCCCCCCACCCCTTTAGTTTTGGTGTTCAGATAATGTTGATTATGCTGAACATTCTTCCAGTGGAAGATTGGCGGAGCCTTGGCATAGGTGGAGATGGAGGGTGATCAGCAGTGATTGGTCCCTAGAGGGGTGGACACTTCCGATTGGCAGAGAGACAATTAGTGCAGGAGGTTTTAATCTTTCGGATTCAATAGCTTCATTTAGCTGAATCTATATCAGTCATGTATCGACCTTTTAACGGGTCTAAGTTTGTGGACTCCAGAGTGCCATTGTATACCAATGACTTGAAGCCCTCTCGATTACAATTAATTTGGGGACGCGTACGCACACACCATTTGGGTCTGGTACAGTGTAAAGACAGACCATGAAATAACGTCCCTGGTGCTCTCTCTCTCTCTCTCTCTCTCTCTCTCTCTCTCTCTCTCTCTCTCTCTCTCTCTCTCTCTCTCTCTCTCTCTCTCTCTCTCTCTCTCTCTCTCTCTCTCTCTCTCTCTCTCTCTCTCTCTCTCTCTCTCTCTCTCTCTCTCTACTGCTCTCTATCGCTCTCTCTCTCTCTACTGCTCTCTCTCTCTCTACTGCTCTCTATTGCTCTCTCTCTCTCTACTGCTCTCTCTCTCTCTCTCTCTCTCTCTCTCTCTCTCTCTCTCTCTCTCTCTCTCTCTCTCTCTCTCTCTCTCTCTCTCTCTCAGACCAAGGCACAGTGGACATCGTGACTGGGAACCTGACGGTGAACCAGGGCGAGGAGGCAGAGTTCCGGTGCGAGATGTCCGACTGGTTTCCCCGGCCCGCGGT
>OOFB01006374.1:36117-48234 GCA_900323305.1 Trachyrincus murrayi
GGTAGCGAGGACTGCTGAGTGTTTGTCCAACCACCGCTATGGATGGATGATGTCAAGTAGACAGAGGATTATGAATAGAGAATGGAAGATTCACGGTGATGAAGACTTCCCTACAAGCGCCACTAGCAATACGTGTTACAGCTGAGCTATTTGATATGACGTTAGATTACAATTTAATCTTTATGTCAATCGATCAAATCGCAAAAACAATTGACTAAGATGAACAAATGAAAGTTCCTGTTAAAAAGCATAATTGTGTTTTCGGTGTTTTTACATAGCAATGTCCTGTTTTAATGAAAATAGAAACTCCACATAATCTACAATTTGTTGTTGTTGTTGTGAGCTGTAGTCACTGACCCTAATCGCCTTAACATAAGAGCAGAGATTACATAGAATGAATCTGTAATCCATCTAAACTCCATGTAACCTGACCTGCAATGCTGAATCCCAACCCCCGGCAGTCTGTGATTGGAAAAGGCAAACATTAATGTGTGGAAGATCTAAAGTCTTAACAAGAGACATCTGAACTCCAAAATAAGAGTAGCCCTTTACTCAAAATTTGGAGGAAAACGTTACGTAACATTTACATAATGTTTAGATTACCATAA
Source organism: Trachyrincus murrayi (assembly GCA_900323305.1). Taxonomy (NCBI): domain Eukaryota; kingdom Metazoa; phylum Chordata; class Actinopteri; order Gadiformes; family Macrouridae; genus Trachyrincus; species Trachyrincus murrayi. The sequence goes on from OOFB01006374.1 coordinate 36,726, forward strand.
TGATTACATTACATAATATTTTTCCACATTTACTATCATCATATATACCCTATATATATTTATTTTGCTTTTAGCAGAAGAGGAAAACCAAGTTTTAATGAAACACTGCTTTATTGAACACAATTAACGGGAATGTGTATAAATAAAATGTCATCTCTGCATTATCAAAATAAAAATGTTCAATAATACTCAAATAACAGTAACAAAACAACAAACACTGGCACTCTGTTTTTTTTGTAATTTACAAATGTTCACACGCTCTGTGATTAGCATAAACTTCAACTGACAAAGATTTGTTGTGTGAAAATAAGGCCAAACCTTTTTTTATGCCTAAGCTAAATTAAATTAGATTAATTATTGAAATAGATTTTTAATTTCATTGAGAGGATTACATAATGGTTTTAACATTAATCTCACAACAACTGCAAGACTTACACAAGGCAAAATAACAAAACTAAAAAAAGAACAGCCTTGAGACTACAGGCTGGGCAGGCTGTACAAAACAATATTATCGTGACAGTGCTAGATTGATTATATTTACAACAGCAGTAACACATTTTGTCAGCGAGAGAGAAAGTCTCTGCCATCCATTAAAGCCTGTACTGTATATACGCGTTACATACGCTGCTGTGAGACCCAGTGTTCCCAGGAAAGGTTAAAGATCTGTGAGAAAGCCATGCTGTTTTATCATTAGTGTTGCTTGAACAGTTACAGCAGGATATCCAAACACGTCTCATCCATGTTTTGCCATCTTACATCATAAAAAAAACTACATTGGATTAAAAGGGAACATAACTCTAAATGCTAAATGACCCAGAGGCTTTAGAGAAATATTGAGCTACACAATATAATATTTCCATGTTCATGTTGTAATTTGGGAAATTACACTACATACAATCATGAAGTCAACTTTCCTTTTTAGGATTGTTTTATCATGTGGTCCGAGGCCCTATTAATGTCATATCGTAAGGTTTGGTATCACTAATATTTAATGTCACAACTCTTCATAACTTTCTCTTGATTGATTTATACGAACAAATACCAATGTGTTACCAGTTAAGTTACCAGTTAAGAGGACATATGCTGACGATAAGCGCTGACAAGGTAAATGAAGTATGTTGTATTGTATGTAGTATGTTATTGGTTATGGGTTTCTAGCGGCGTCGTGGTCCATGTTTCTGCTGTAGTACTGATGTATGACAGCCACCAAGGCCTTGTAACATCCGACCTACTTTAGCTCTCCTTTGTTAAATTCTTAATAGTAAGTGAAGAGTAGTGGATACATCCCATCCCACCAAAATAACTTAAAATAGCTCCTAGACTCACCCCGGGAAGATTATTTATTTATTTAACATTTCTCCTCTTTTGGAAACAAGAGTATTCAACAAACTCATATGTGGGCATCACGAGGAGGCAGTTAGACAGATTCACGTTTCAACCTATTAATCCATACAGTCACCAACACGCGTCTATTTCTGTACTTCAAAAAACTTATAACAAATATATTTGCTGTTTGCCAAGCTTTGGGTTATTAAGTGTCACATCCTCCAGACAAACATTACTTTGTGGCAGAGCGTAATTATCACGGAGCAGAATTATCAACATCATTTGCATGAGGTTGAGGATTATACACGTCTACAGGATTGGGAATTTGGGACTAAGCAAACATGCTCTCAGCTTGGAAATGTGGCGATGCAATTAACACCGAATCAGGAACAAACAAACCGCGCTCATCCTCCTCATAGCGGCATATGTGGTGCACTCACTGTTCTCCACCCTCTTTCCCTGAAAAAAACCCAAAATTTGGTATTTTTCATCATCGCACTAGTGAATGTAAATAAGTTATGACAGCCATGTCTATTGGAGACAGCATGGCTGTGCAGGTGGGTCCAGGCCAGACAGAGCCAGGCTTAAATGCATGGGTATGAGGGAGTTTGACATGACTGTGGATGGGAACTCTGTTAGAACTGTCCAACCTAATTGCACATTTGTTAGATAGATAAATCACTTTTTTGCATCTGAAACATCAATTTCCACACAGTGGGTGAGACTTAGTGAACTAAAATTTGATATCCTGCTGCCACACAAACTAGAGGCCATTGTATTGCCTTGCATCAGTGACCTAAAGTTAGAATAAAAAATACCAATAAAGTTAAGAGAAAAAGTTTAACATCACCTAATGTACTTGCATTGCATAAGAAAGTTGCCCACTTCACAATCCTACACAAATCACAAATATGCAGCTAAAAACTAATTGCTAAAAATGAAAACTCATGCAGCGCATTTGTGCATAGCTCAGGTCAAGAGTACACTTGCCAGTAGGATCGATAGTCGGTGCACTGAAGCATGTCTTTAATGTATCCCTGACTATGAGCTCCCTTATGCTTTATTGGGGCTGCTGAGTTGGCGTTCCTGGCCGCCAGCGCATGGCTGCTGATTCTCAACGTGCTGATGCAGAAACAATCTGTAAATTACATCTGCAGAAGAAAATAACCTGTTGTGATTTTGTTTTCTGAAGATAATTTACAGTAGTTGTGTTGCTTTGTTCAATGGCATTTCTAGAAGACATGCCCAAAGTATTTAGGATGAACATTTTGATTAATCTTGGGAGGGAAAGTCAGGTGTTACAGCAGCAAATGAAATTAAATAACAATAAGAGTAAGATAACAATATGTATACATATACCCCTGTTAACCTCTGTGAGTATATATCTGGCATTCTGATTGTGAGAGTAATATAATTAAACAGATAATGTAAATATACGTTTACATATCTCAATGAATGAGCTGATTTGTTGGGTTGCAGTGATGCAGATTTACATGGAGAAAAATGTCAGATGTGCAAAGTATTGGTTGACTAAACATGAAAGTAATAAATCACACGTGTAATTCCTTTGCAACAATAATTGGCACCGTTGCCTGACAAAATATGGCCTACTAAAGTATCGTAATAAATCCAGTACCTCCAGCACCTCTCATGGGCTTGCCAGGAAATGTGTTACAGCCACTTGGATATGGGAAGGTTTTAAAAGCCTGGTGACACTCCTGAAGCGATCGAAGATTGTGAGGGTTGATGAAAGCTAGTTGAGAAAAAAACAACAACGTTACAGTAGAGATCACAACAGGCAAACACATTTGTTAGGTCCCATATGCAGGTCGTCACTAGGCTCTGACCACTGCATGCAAGAGCCATACATCGTACTGCAACACACTGGTGGCATGTCAGACCGCTTACCACAACAGTGCATGCACATCAGGAATTATCTTCCAATGTCCAATATCATAGGGCTTGATGTCAGGAAACATGGCAGCCTCTCCTGACCTTCTCACATGTGCTTTAATGAGCTGAGTCAGGGAGCTGAGCACAGCTGCCCCCTTAACGAGGAAGGGGTACACCTGGTGCTTGATTGCCAATTGACCTATTTTCCATTTTGTCTCAACTAATTAACGTCAACGTCAGAAGGAAAAACATCCTAATTGGTGAATCTCTGTTTAAGAATAAGTAGAAACTAAATTCTGCAGTAAATAGATATAATTGATCATTTGTGAATTAATTGATTTACTTTTTGATTTAACTGTTGGGCTTAATTACATCCGATATAGGCGTAGGGTTTGTATTGGGTTTAGGTTATGTACTGGATGTTGAATATCATTTGGTACTATACTATGGTATACAAACAACACCACAGATAAGGCACAAACCCAAATCTAATGTTATAAACTCAGAGTTTGAAAAATATGATGTGCTGTCAAATACTTTTAGATTAATAGTGTGCAATATAGTGGAAGTATGTAAGTGGCTGGAATTAAACAGTATCTAACAGCCGTAAACACATCACAGCAGGCTGCACGAGTCGTGACAAACATTTCATACTTGAAATTCACTTGAGGCTTTTCTTGACTTATATGAAACACCACCACCACCACCACCACCACCACCACCGCTAACACCTCCACCCATTGTTCCTTCATCGGCAGTATAAATTACTTGCAGAAAGAGATGAAAGCGCAGTTGAAAGAGCGAAAAGTGGGTCTGAAAAATGCCTCAATGTATTTAATTATAGTTATGTAAGAGATCCAGGTGTATCTAGGCAGAATTTGGAGTATGCACCACAGACAGACACAGACAAGCCAAAAGACAGATAGACAGGTAAACAGACAGACAGACACACATACAGAAAGGCGTCCAGAGGGACAGACAGAGAAAGGTGAGGGCCGGGCCATTCTCAACCATTAGCCATCATATCTGCTTGCGTTAATATAGATGATATAATTGTCAATATATTATTCAGTTCTGGTAAACCAAACAGTACACACTTTGGTGCTTAACTTAGCTCACCCACATGCACTTTTAAATGTGATGTTTTTATTATTATTATTATTATTATTAAAAGTGCAATAGTAAATTAACATTTTCTAAATCTTTCGATAGCTCAAATGTGTGCTAATACGGAAGAACGTTTCTGCCATTTTGAACTGGATTAGCTTCCTTATGTCGCTCTCTGTGGGTCTTAATACCGTGACCCATCTGCAGGGCACATCATACATACTGCTGGAAGAGGGAGGGGTGAAAGACGAGAGATGGGGAGAGCAGAGGAGGAAAGATTTAGAGGGACTGGGAATGGAAATAAAAAGTACACACACACACACACACACACACACACACACACACACACACAACATAGCAGTGTGAGTCAACCTCAAAGGAAGGACACACAGACACTCATTAACTACACACTGGGAAATATTGACACCTGGCTGTTACCGTGGCAATCCCAGGGGGATTCTCTCCACTGTGGTTGACGGTTGGTGGAGGTGTCTGGTGCTGAGCTGCTGTGTGTGTAGCAGTATCCCCCCCTGGCCAACTGACAGCTACAGGGACGCTACAAGCAGATGAGAGCCAGCATGGTGTTCTCTGAACCCCAGTTGCAGCTCCCCCTGTTGATTTCAGCATGCAAACAGAGAAACAGATGGCTCCACCGCTAATGCTTTTTTTTTCCTTCTATTTCTGCCTCTTCCTATTCATTGGGTCTCCTAATGTTGGAAATGATGAGAAATACACCGTTAGATGCGGGTTTATGTATTTTTGACATTTTGGAATCTCAACAGCATGTGATTAATAATTCATGTTAGACTACAGATAAGGATGGAAAGGCTCTGTAGCAGATATAAAACCTGTTAAAAAAAATAATACAATAAATACACATTGCATGAATAACATTATTATTATAATTCCAGTATTGACGTAAGAAAACCCAGAGTGAAATTAAAAATGAATGCCTGTCATCTGTGTCATCACAGCATCATAAATAGTAATTGCTTTTCAAATGTTTATTTTTGTGCAGTGAATATATAATGTTTCCAGGGGAAAACCCATCATCTAATTTTGTAAACAAGACCCACCCAGAGTTAACCGCTTTCCATGACATCGAGGTAGTACGCAGATAATATAATACACCGGTAGTACTGCAGGTAGTACACCTGCATGGAATAAGTATTTATGAGTAGTTGAGTGCTTCCTGTAATGTGTCATGTTGATCAGCAACACAAAACAACACAACACAACACAAAACACATTATAGTAGGCCTAAATATTAGGGCTTTGGTTTAAAGTTTACAATATCACAGGACAACTCCAATCAATAGGCTGTCCTGTCCTCTATATCTGTCTATTAGGATATACTGCAGTATGTATATTAGGACTGCGGATGATCTCCGTCGGATGCTGATTTGGTACATTTACATTCAGTCAGACGCTTTTATCCAGAGAGACTTCCAAGGGAGGCTGAGGAAAACTTGCTTTCTTTTCAGAAATACAAGGCTTACATTCATCCAATTAATTCTTTATATCCATGTCTTATATTAGAGGGAGTCCAGTGATCGTCATCACAACCCATCAGATCTGAATGAGATCTAGCGTAGTTGTTCTGTTGGTAAAATGCTATAAACATGCAACAAAATAACATCTTTCTTCCCTTTCCAGAGACAAGGATCTGTGCCCGCGTCTGGCAACAGCAAGCCAGCATCTGGACAAGGTATACTTTACTTTACCGACACTTTCACAGTCAGCTTCAACTGAAACATGACCACATCCTAACCCCCGCCCACATCCTCTGGCACTATACATTATCTACAGCGCAATGTGCATCCTTTACAAAAACAACGATTCTCACAAACACCTTGACACTGACAAGACACTGACCCTGGAACAGTGTTGCATCTCCTGGTGTGTCGATGGGCATGCGTGTCATTTCTTTAGATGGGGCACTTAGTCACATTAAAGTGAGTGATGAGGAACATACCTTTTAAATGATCCGTGACACACACACACACACACACACACAGGACAAGTCAGACTCCAATTGAAGGACTTTGGTCTTCATGTGTTCTGCTTCTTGTGTTACGAGCAGAAAAAAAGTAGATTTTGTAACGATTAAAGGTGCGTCTCCCGTTATGACTCACCTCTCCTCCCAAGGTGTGCAGGGTCCTCAGGAGAAGGTCCAAGGTAAATGTAAGTGGTTTGTTTGTGGCATTTTCTGCTTGCTGCTTTGAACTCGCACATCCTGCATGCTGAGAAGCGCACACTGTCGGGACAACGATGACCTTCTGTTGTGAGTTATGTGTTATTATGATTATCTGCGCGTCCACGTCAATCAGGCCACAATATGTGAGGTTTGAATCCATGTATTTCACATAACCTTTCAGTCCCTTCCCCTTGGGTTTTGCGACCAATCTGCTTAAATATGCTCAGATGTTAAAAATAATTAATTTTAGATTTTCACCAACTGTTCACTTCACTGTGTTGGCACTCATGACAGGTTTGTGTAACAATGCATGCGAGATTTCATATCAGATAAATAGCACCACAAATTGGACAAGAACAGAAGGGTTAATCTTTTTTTCAGCTTTTTGCATGAAGAATATGAACAGTGTGAGTAGTGTTTATGCTCCTTGAATGTGCAAATAGGTGCAATTGATATATATATATATATATATATGCTTATTATATCCACAATGTGCATCCACAAAGTACAAATGTGTTGATAACGGCACTATTTTGAGTGGTAGCTAAACTATAGGCAAAGCTGGTTACATTCCTGAATGTCCCTTCTTGGATTACTAAATTGTATTTTAACTCTCCACTCAAATCGATTTCTACTTCCAAACAGACGTATGCTGCTTTAATCCAACAAAGCTGAAGAAGTGAGTTAGACTTAGCGATGAGTTTGAAGGAAATGAAAGCTGTTCCCACCACTCGATTAAAAGATGAACTGACTTCACATTCACTGTTACTTCTTCTTGTCCCACTGACAAGAAGGTCACTCAAAATCCAAGTGTAGGATATATTTAGGACTGACAGGAAGTGGTCGTTCTCACACCGTGACCCCTCACCTTTCACTTCCAGGTGAGCAGAAGGACACGGGCGCTGAGGACTTTGACATCGACATGCGAGCCCCGGAGACAGAGAAGGCAGCCGTGGCCATTCAGTCACAGTTCCGGAAGTTCCAGAAGAAGAAGCAGGACGTGAAGTAGTAAACATGTGGGCGTGGCCCACTTCGCCCCGGCCCCGCCCCCCCACCACCACCACCACCACCACCACCTCCACCTTTAGTCCTCATCTTGCATGTCAATAAAACCTGCACCATCATAAACTAAACGGACTGGGGGAGGGGGGAGGATTTGGTTTGGGCAACGGTGTATGTCTGTGAAATTATATTTGTAGTTAAATTAAATTGATTGCTGTGTACAATAATAATAGATTATTAAATATACACACCTAGAAATGTTTATTCCCTTTTGTAAATTGTGCCATTTCATTTTTTTTATTCAAATACTTTGATAAATCACGGTGGTAGTAGCATAGCACTTAAAAGTCAAACAATATATGTCGTAGTTATGTCAAATTAAGTGTAATCAAGCCATGCGTATTCTTCTCGGGAAGAACACACAGCCACGTGTTAATATCACACAAAGTGCACTCGAGCTAGCTTCAAGTTAGCATCAAGTTAGCATTGGATTGAGGTTTGCTGGGGACATTATCGACTGAGTGGGGTCAAAACAATCCTATTGATTACAGCCTGTCTTGCTTGATCCCAGTTGATGTCCAAGTGTGAACAATCTCCCGGGGAATCTCACTGTGGGTGTACCTGTAATGACAGCAGCCGTTTATGACTGTGTTGCCTTTTTAATTTTAATTATTGATGAATGTTATGCTTGTATTCAGATTTGACGTCTGTTCGGTTCACACACATATAATTAGCCTACAATCTCCTGGTCTGCAAAATGTCAGTGTAACTGAAAACAAAATAACAATTCAATTATTTAAAAAAAATTGAAATTAAGAAGTTTAAGAATTGAGTTGTACAGTACAGATTTCAATGGCATTTGACCAATTACCGTTGTGATGATAACGTACTGCTGTATATTCTGACATTATAGAAGGACGATCTGGGGAGAAATATAAAGTGCATCTTTGTCCTGTGAAGCATAATAATCTCTTTATATCTGAGATTAAATGCCACAGTATTTGTACCCACTGTACATGGTCTCCTGCAGTTTGGATTGTGTTCATGAGTAGGCTAATATGAAAACCATAGTATTTATTTGATAGTAGGCTATTTATTGGAAAATTGGAGAATTACAAGTGACAGTCATTCTCAAGCATAAAAAAAATCTTATACTACATTAAAAAAGTATTAAAAAAAGTATTGAATGAATACTTTTCAGTGCATTTCAGTGGAGATTTATTCACATATATTCTATATATTGACATACAGCACACTGCACAACCTGCACTGTGTGGCCCACTAGTGGCAGCGAGAGGTACTCCATCTCAGGGTCAGGATGAATGCAGCATTCAGGACAGCAGTTCATGCAGGGACACGCTCTGTGTGTACATCAGACCCCCTTTGGAGAATAAGCACCATCCACATCATGAGGAATACTGTCTTAAGTGATATGTTTCACTATCCAGCGATCTATTAGATTAGATTCCACCCCCAGGAGCTAAAGCACCACCGACAGTTATTGCTTAACACAGCATGCACCTAACAGCTGTTTGATATTAGGCTACAGTTGTTAGTTTTTTCCTTTTAAATCCACATATGTCTCTTCGTACATGGATTAAAATGAAATGTTGCCAGTTGTATTATTGACTTTTTTCAGTTGCTCATCTTGAATTGTGTGTGCATGTTGTGTGTACTGAATGGAATCACCACTGGCAAACATCTAGTTCTTCACCTCCTATGAGTTACCTGATTGCAGAAAGCAAACGAAATAAATATATTGACTTCTACAGAATAACTTTTGATTTAGCCAAGATAAAGACCTGGAACGGAACTGTTGTAATCTTTAAAGGTGTCCAATAAATCTTGATTTGGTGAGATGCTTGTTTGTGTCTTCATTTTCTTATTATAGTTGTTATGATTATGGTAATTGCTAATTATGTTACCTGAAGGTAAAATTCAGCAGGAAGAATTTCTTTCCATATAATTATTGTCCAACACAACAGCAACACTGCCCTCTTGTGGACAAAACAAATATCAGTCTGAAAGATGACTGGTTATGTTAACATGAAGTAAATAAAGTAAGGTGTTTATGTGTCATATATACATATATATTGTTAAAATAACTTCCCAACACACCAGTAACCTCTAAAAATCCACACAAGGCAGAACAACAGCATTCATTCACATTCACGTCAAACTGTGGCAGACTTTTTTTTGGGGAACAGCCATTTTATTAATCAAATTTTCGAACCGTGTGTTAGTGTCTCTTTATTCCAGTGCCACCATAGTGAACACTCATGTTAAAAATAAAAAGTGACATTTTTTTTTTTGTTAAAATGCATAATCATAATGAAGACAGTTAATCTTAGAAGAAGTAATCATATAAACTGACAGAAGTGACCTCACAGCATTTTAGATTAAAGTCTCCCTTCAGGACTAACTCCGAAACAGAAAACACAAAGAAAAAAAAGAAAAAGAAAAAAAAGGCCAGGGTAGACGAAACAAAATAAAATAAAATAAATAAAACAGCTTATTATATCCACTTTTTTTTTCTTTTTCCGATATCTCCCGTAGACATTAGGTTTGGTTTTGGGGGGGGGTTCTGTTGGATTGTCTCATGTTTATTTATTTCCCTGTAGAGGAGCGTCGCCAGAACGTTCACAGCAACAGTAGATCTACTGAGGAGGACTGAGAGCCCTGTGGACTCTACCTAGTGCACTGAGGGAATGGGGGAGGGCTGGGGGGAGGGCTAGGGAGGCTGGGGAGAGGGTGGGGGAGGGGCTCTATCTGGACACGCTCTAGATCGGGGGTGTCTTGGGGAGTGCAAACTCTTTTCTTCCGGCTCCGAACCCTCCCTGTTCCAGCCCTCGGCATCATCAAACTCACTACACCTGAATACAGAGCCCGGAGTGCACCCTGCCCTGTGTGTACACTCACAACATAGTTATTTTTTTTCTTCTCATCGATACAGTACAGCATAGAGCAAATAATTTTTCCATATAACTTTTATCCATATTTCCATCTATTTTTTTTTTCCTTTACTTCATATTGCACCATCGGAGAATGGGACACAAAGAGAGAGAGAGAGAGAGAGAGAGAGAGAGAGAGAGAGAGAGATCGACAGAGACTCCATTTCCTAATCAAAATGAGATATGTGCAAACATGACTAAGGACTTTATTAACCAAATCAATTCTTCCCTGTAATATCCACAAATAAAAGTGATTTCTCTTTTTATATATATATATTTATATTTATAGTAATAAGAATAATAAATCTTCACATTGGATCATTTCATAGTGTGACAAAATGCTCGACTGGGATTGGCCCAGCCGTGGTCGTAATCCTCTTTGTTAATTGGTCAGTCCCCATGCATCCATAGGAAATAGATTTTTTTTTTCTTCAAAAAAAGTAACAATTTGAGAGCAGCTTGGACTGGTGTCAATTGCTTTCACTCCAAGAGTTCTCTCAACTTTCATTCAGTGTTTCAAAAGGGTATTCCATAGGAAAAAAATTACTCCCAAATCGTCATCTTCCACTCCAGAAAAATAATAATAATAATTAAAAAAATCAACCACGTCCGTGTTTTTTATGAAAACATCGTAGCAATGGTCATAATAACCAATCGTTTGGTAATCAATAATTAATAATCATTAATAGCCGACAACTAACAATGAATAATCACTGATTAATTATTAAGAATTAACAGTTAGAATAAATAACGCTCCCTCGTTTACTCAATTAGTTTGGCAGGGCTCCGCTTGGGAGTCAGTTTCCCGTGAGTGAATTTCCCTCAAGTGAAAAACGAAACAAAGGAAAGACGAAAAACAAAAGCTCTAAAAAATAAATAAAAAGGAGATTAGTAAAAGTGATCCCTCCTCCTCGCGGAAGAGGAAGAGGGCCATATATATATACAGGACCTGCACGGTGAAAAGTCACTTTACTGCACTTGAGTGTAAAGTCCAGTGTTTGGAGAGCAGAGTTGCAGAGCCACGCCCCCCACT
>OOFB01006375.1:23483-34070 GCA_900323305.1 Trachyrincus murrayi
TCTTATAGAGATACAGTCCTACCAAGCCTAGCAGAGTAGGCACTAGTGCCAAACACACCAGGGGGAACACATCGTTCACCATCTTCTGCCATGGAGTCTGCTGGGTGAGGGACATGATCTCCACCTCAAACTCGAGAGCCGCATCACCTGGGGCGAGACATGACCGGTCACAGTTGGTTCTGTGTGTGTGTGTGTGTGTGTGTGTGTGTGTGTGTGTGTGTGTGTGTGTGTTAATGAGTGGGTGTGTTGGTTAGGTACCTGGAATGGTAGGGGGATATCCTCTTTTGCCATACGCAAGGTGTGATGGGATTGTGGCCTTGATTTTTTGTCTATGCAATACAAGACAAAAGAATAACAAACATGACTTTTACATCCAAGTAACATTCCAATATGAAAAATATTGCATTTAATTTAGATTTAATTAATTACACAGTGAATCTTGTGCAGCATTTTACTGCCATATGTAACTTACCCTTCACAGACACCAATCAAACTTTGCTCCAAACCTGATTAGAGTACATCAGATAAAGGAAAGTCACTTGGCAAAGCATTAACAAGCCTGCAGGCTGGATTCGTGCATATTACGTAACTACAGCACATGTAATTACCAGGAATAACTGTCTTCTTTCCGAGCTCCACAAAAAGGGGGTCCCTGGAGAGGGATGAATCGATCACCTTGCCGTCCATCAGTTTACCCTGTCAAAAAAAACAAAAAAAAACAGCATGTTCAATTGACTTACCTTTACATTAAGTACAATGTTATTTGTTCAAAAAGACTAGTCTGGTAAAAACAAATGTAAATGTTTTGGGGGTATTCGCTGCAGCGCTTGGGCTACAGCCCGAGAGCTAGAGAATGCTGACGTGTTGCACTCAGCCAGGCGTAATCTGGCATGTGAAAGGAGCATTTTGTCAACGAGGATACAAAGTAATCCGAATGACAGGGAGGCAAAGAATACGCTTCACTACGTATTGGAAATAGTTTCTGCCTATGTGCGTTGTGTCTTAAATGAGTTTGTAATGTGTAATTGCAAATGTACATAATCCAGATGTTTTCGCACGGTTATATGGGCTACGTTGCCACATAGACACAACAATGGAAGCGTTCCGTCGTCACTTGACAGGTTTGGAAAGAGAAATAACTGTTCGTTATTCTTTTAGCTCAGCAAAAATATATATGTTGAGAGATAGAAAAAAAAAAATCCCATGTTGTCAATAATCCGTGGGGTTTCTTTCTTACCGTATAGTGGATTTGCAGAGTGTCTCCCATTGCTGAACGTACCGAGCAGGTTTCGGGATTCATCTAGGAACAAAAAAAAGTCCCAAACTTACTCGTTGCTGGATTTTCAATGGATCAACCGCAGCTGGGAAAATGCACAACTTATTCCAGATGTTGCGGCAGTAGAATGTTGTTACACGGTTACAAATATGTCCGAGGCTACTTACCAAGGTTTCCACAAACAATTCCTCGATTGCATTTTGTTCTTCTTGTGTTAACACGCAAGTAACGGCTGCAAGCAATACTAATATAATCACCCCTGACTTCATATCGAAAGCGTAACTTGTGGAAAACCACGACCATAAAACTTGGGTCTATTCGAGCTGCTGCAGCGACTTCAGAGACGGGAACGCGTGTACCAAGTAGGCCTACGCCGCGGCTCCAATGGTGGACGGCGGGTCAAAGGAGCTGCCTTGTCGCCGCAGGTAGCAATGCTGATGTGTTCTTAGATTTCACTGATTACGGGTATTTGACCGCGGACGTTATCCCAATACCTGAATCGCCTTGACGTGACCAAGTCAAACATCTCACCAGCAGCACCCGTAGGCTGTGGTGGGTAACCTCGTTCCCAGGCGTTCTCATCTCACGACCTAACGGCTGGAACGGGAGGCTCCAAATGAGCGTTATTGGCGAGAGAGGGCGGGACTTTCAGTTACAATGGGTTTAGAGGCGAGGGGAGGGAAGGACTTCTGATAGAAGGACATCCGTTTCTGTTAGATGTTTCGGTTATTGTTTTGTCAAGTTATTCGTAAACACTCCATATTTATTCTCCTTGTCGTCGTTGTTGTTGTTGTTCTTGTCATGTTCTTATTCTTCTCGCTCTGGGCACTGTTAACCGGCGTACACAGCTCATAGACAGTAAGAGAACGGAAATTGCGTCGGGAAAGGCCGGGATAACGCTACAATTCAGGATCCTCTCTGAGCCTATGTGGTGATAACGGAATTCTCGCAGTTACCTTTCATGAGCTCATAGGGGCGTTGTTGCAATCCAATTCTTTAAAGCGCCGACGATGAGAGTAGGATATACTTGGAGTATGACGCTTGGAATATGCGTTCAGATATTTCATAGGCATTCTAGGCTACTACACACAGTCTGTGTGACTGTGTTTGTGTCATTGACTCTATCCTAAAGCAGATTCTAAAATATGTCCATTTTATTAAATGAGTTATATGAGGGATTTGATCTCTGAACGACCTTTTTTCTTCTCGGGAACCAGGTCAAAACAGATTTTGATCTAATCAAGTCTAGATAGACAGAGACATAGGTAGCCTACTAGTCTGCAGACCAACTTTGGGCTATATAAATAAATAATATATTGTGATAATCCAGCAACACATGCTGTGCATGAATTTCCTAAAAAAACATAATTTCGGAATGTTGAACTATTTTAGACTGAAACGATAACTTTGCCGATTTTCAACCTTATCTATCCGCATTAGGGATATAGTGTGAAAAACGCCTGCAGTTGTTGCCGATGCTCTCTGTGTCTCTGGGGCGCAGCGCATCACAGATGCGAAATCTTACCTCAATTCCCTCATTTGACGGAGTTGGGGTAAGATTGGCGTCATCGGATGAACGGTCATCCGGCATGGAGAAAATGTTCAACATTGTTCATTTGCATATACTACCCACATGAAATGACACAAAGCCGGTTGAAAACCGGTGAAGTTCCCCTTGAATTGCAATAGATAATTTTTCCTTAATGTTAAATAAGCTCTCAGGACAGCCTCCCGTGATATAGCAGCCTCCCCTCTCAAAGGAAAAATGCAAGGGGCGTTTCAAATATGTGCTATCGCGAGATCCACATTACCCTCTCCGCCATCATCTGCAAAATATCGTGATATCATTGTATGCGGCTTATTTCAGCTAAGGTAAGTGACCATCCTTCGAATAAAGGTTAGGTTACTCAAAGGTTAAAACGGAAACCCACAGTAGTATGCATTTGTAACATTTGAGATGTGTCTTAGTAGGCTTGCAGGGGGGCCAGGATCATTGGGTGTAGTATGTCATTTGATCTTATGAGCGGATGATTCGGGTGGAACATCATGACATGGGGTGCTCGCACTGTCAACATTTTTTTTGCGAATAAATCCCAGAAAGAGATGCGATATGGACTCTGTCGCAATTGATAATCTGATCAATCGATGCTCAGAAATATTCAGAAAAACAATATTTAGAATGTTATGGAGAACGCTGTTAACTGGAGGTAATGGTACATGGTACAATGTACCCTACCTGTCAATAGCCAGGACTGATGCTGGAGCTCAATTAGCGGCGTGAATCAAGTCAAGACAAGGGCCCTCTCCAAAATGATCATAACGACCGTGCCAAATAACAACCATGCTCAAAAACCAAACGAGTACAATGTGCGTTTTTGTCTCTCTGTGTTATTTGAACACTTTCAGGACCTTGGAAAGGTCTTCAGACAGCATCACGCCGAGGGAACCCATTCTTAATCCGGCCAGATAGTTTTATTCACCGCATCTGCTGGTGGGACAATATTAGGATAAAGGTTTAGCTCTTTTTTTTAAATAGTTTTTAGAATGTATTTTTTAATTAAAAACCTTCATGTTAAGGTATTCGCCACTATCACCAAAGAGTGGCGCATTAAAAGCCTACATTTAATTTGCATGGTAGGCCTACTTATGTGTTTCAGAAAAGTAGACCGTGGCATTTTGTTGGATTTGAGCAATAGAGGCCCGCCAATGTAGGACAGTTTGCATGTTCTCTGAGGGCTGAGAGTCATTTTGGAATGGGGGAAGGCTTTGAACAGATTGTTCTGCAGCCTGGAGTCATGGCACAAACATGAGATTTGTATGCAGTCTCTCTCTCTCTCTCTCTCTCTCTCGCTCTCTCTCTCTCTCTCTCTCCTTGCTGTTGTGGTTTGGCAAATTAGTTCGGGCTTCACCTGTCTATGGTGGAATTGTCCTTAATGCCGGTTTGAGAATATGGCTGTGAAATGCGAAGGTGTAAGATATATAGGCTATATGATTCATTTAACTTAATGAAGACGTTGTGGAATGTGTGGTCTTATAATCTTCAGCATTATAATTATGCATTGTTTGATGATAGAATTCATGTGGTATGCATACACCATTCATGTCACCAAATCTAGGCCTCTGTGCTTCTAACTTGTGATTGTTTGCCTTTTTTAGTCCTTCTTCCTTATTCTCACCAACAAGTCGATTGGAGGAGCAAACTCTTGACGGAAAGAATTTCGTATTTGAATTTTGGAAGCACCTCGTCGAAATCATGGGCAACATTTTTGGCAATTTGCTGAAAAGTCTTATAGGGAAGAAGGAGATGAGAATTTTGATGGTCGGACTCGATGCTGCTGGAAAGACAACAATCTTGTACAAACTCAAACTGGGGGAAATTGTCACCACAATCCCAACCATCGGTACGTGAACAGATGAACTATAAAAGCGTGTTCCCACTACGGCCAATCGGCTGTTTTCATCGATTGTATGTATCCATGTTGTGAACTTACTAATAAAGCAGACCTGCGTTGGTGAGATGTATGTTTGGTTAACTAACATGTGGACAACTTCTTAATTGTTTTCTCTTTCTAGGGTTCAACGTGGAGACAGTGGAATACAAAAACATTAGCTTCACTGTGTGGGATGTGGGCGGGCAAGACAAGATCCGCCCCCTCTGGAGACATTACTTCCAGAATACTCAGGGTGAGCTCTCTCTCTGTCTCTCTCTCTCTCTGTCTGTCTCTCTCTCTCTCTCTCTCTCTCTCTCTCTCTCTCTCTCTCTCTCTCTCTCAGAACGATTCCCTTAGAACCAATGTCCCTACTCTCTCTGACTGACGTACTGAAACGCAGCTCTGTGTTTTCCTCGAAGGTCTGATCTTTGTGGTGGACAGCAACGACCGCGAGCGTGTGAACGAGGCCAGGGAGGAGTTGATGAGGATGCTGGCGGAAGACGAGCTCAGAGATGCTGTGCTCCTGGTCTTTGCCAATAAGCAGGTAACACACACACACACGCACACACACACACACACACACACATGTCCCATTCACCCTCCATTCAGATAAAATGATCTGTAAAACAGATTAGGTTAGAACACTTTATTGTCCATCAACTGTGACAGGAAATGGTCTTTTGCACAATGATGCAGAGTGCAGGATTGAGGCCATTACCTTCATCCAGCTCTCCTCTCTGGACAGGACTTGCCGAATGCCATGAACGCTGCCGAGATCACCGACAAGCTCGGCTTGCACTCTCTGCGCCACCGCAACTGGTACATCCAGGCCACCTGCGCCACCAGCGGCGATGGTCTCTACGAGGGTCTTGATTGGCTGGCCAATCAACTCAAGAACAAGAAGTAAATGTCTTAACGAGGAGAACCAGCAGGAGTCGACGCTTGAGGTTTTTTTGGGGGGCCTGGAGTTGGGGGGGGGTGGTGGGTGTTTGTGTGGAATATGGATGAGGCAGGTTTGTGAGGAGAGGGCATATTTCAAGTTGTTTTCAGATCTTTTTAATTTTTTGCAGTGCTTATGGAAAACAAAATATCATATATGTATTTATTTATGAAGTCAAATACACACATTAACATCAGACACTTTCCTGTGTCCACCTCTTGTCAGCGGGCTGTAAGGAGCCCGGTGTTACGCTGATTATGACCTGTTCACTAACTACTGTTGATATGAAGCTACTCTTCCTGCCTCTATTTTCTATTTTTTTTCATAAGAGCCATGGTTGGGAACAATTACATGCTACCTATGTGTCACTTTATCATTTCTCCAGTGCTTGTGTACTCATTATTTTGTGGGCAATGGTGATGCACTTTGATACTCAGATGCACGTGTGAGTGTTTATTTCTGTGCGCTTATTAATATGCTTTAGGCAACTTAATCACAACTCTACAGCCAACGGCAGAAAAATGTAGAGAACAGAAAAACAGCTCTGTTCCCTCAGTGCCACATACCCTGCCGTGTGCAGCTTTTACAATATTTGCTCCCATGAGTGACTTTTAACGTCTTTTTTTTCTGCTTAGACACGTGTTTCCCTTTAATGCATATTAAGTGTGTGTTACTATCAGGACACATCGTGGTCTGCCCCTGGTCCATCATTGTTGCTAACTGTGGGGTGTTGAGTTGCTGTACACAGAAATCACACGACAAGTAAGTTCAATTTAGTCATATTTTGAAGGTCTCATGTGAAAATATTCATGCAGATACACAAGGTATACATATGGATGCAAAGGCATTACACACACAATCTCACACTCACACACCCACTCATGCTCAGCGAGTCCACGCTAAGACACTTAATACCAGCATAACCACAGAACTCTTTCAATGGAAATATTTATTTGTGTCATAAAAGTACAATAGATTGTATAGTACACAACTTATTACTGTAAGCATACTATATACAGTTCACAAGCGAATCGGTATTTGAATTCAGCATTTAGTATGGTTTGTATTTGATTTTATTGATTTTTTTTGTTGCCCTTCAAGGACTGGTTTTGGTGGATACGGCAAATAAATCTTGTTTTGCAAAGAAAAATGCTAATTTATATTTGATTGTAGGAACTTTGTTGTTTTTGGGGTGAACATATTGATGTAGATGTGTATGTGAAACGACGATAATCAAAATAGCTCTTGATTCATTCTGTACTGTTACAGTTCCACAAGTAGGTTTAGTGGAGAAGATGGTGATAGTGGTGAAGACAATGTTTCAATGCTGGATGCATGGACAGATATGTATTTGATGTAACAAAACAAAATCCTGCTGTACTGGAAAAATAAACCACTTTTCTTTATGGTTTGTCTTCATTTGCTTTGTGTGAACATTTATACCATTAGGTGACTAGTTGGCTGGACGGCGGGTTGTCAGCCAGGTACTGATACAACGACAGTACGTCTGCTGTAGCTGTCTTTCACCACAAGAGGTCAGGCTACAACATTATCCAATACAAATATTGAGAACATAATTATGGACATTATTCAAATTGCATGGAAAACTTGGCCAATGCATCAAAGTTAAAGAAAAACTGGTAAATAAGTGTTGACATAGTCCTGGCATTGTGTTTAAGTGTGTGCCCTGCTATTCATCCGGAGCATATAAAACTCAAGACATGTTGCAACTTCCTTGAAGGGTAGTGAAATATTAACCATTTGATTTTGGCAACACTCAAATTGCATTGTCTGGAAATCAATTTTTTATCACTTTATTTTGTAATATTTCTGCTGGATCCAAGATGTCATGAGTTACGCTGTAGGTTCTATAGGTTTAGTTGAACACTAAACCCAGCAGGTCCTGAACCCATGACCTGCTGGGGCTGTCGGAGTAATAGGGGTGGTAGGGTTTGTGTAAGAGCAGGGAACCAAACTGGGGCTGCAGGATGGTCCAGTTTCCTCAGGGCTGTCTGGCTGGTTCATCCACTTTTACAGACACGCTGTGTTTGTGTAGCTCAAGTGACAAACCAACAAGGGAGACAAAAGACAAAAAAATGTTTTTTTGTTATGCACCCAACCAATAATTTGGCTCCTTTTGAAATAGAACCCATTTCCTGATTTTTGTTCTTAAGACAATGTGTTCTTTATCTCTCTGACTGTTCTTTATCTCTCTGTCTCAAAACTGTAAGCCTATATATGATTATTAGGCCTGTATAATAATTAGGTTTATGATTTAGCTGGAACTACCAATAAGCTATCGTTATTGTATAGGCCTAACCAATTCATTCAAGGGATGGTTACTATATGCAATAACTTAGGCTAACACTGTTTGAATAATCGAACTTTTGACTATATAGCCCTATTTATATAAAAAAATATGATCCTACACGATTCCAAACATTTTAAAACATAGGCTATTGTGCCTTTGTAATTAATGACCCATTGATCCAGACACAATTCCAAATGCAATTTTGTAAAGGCTAATACCACACAAATACATTTTCAGTGTGGCTGTGTTGTTGTTTTTGCCTATTGCCTAGTCCGAAATGGATCTCTAAATCTCTAATCTAAATTTGTGCCAAGCCCTGAATGATAAGCATGTCAAACAGCGCAACGCAGTTGAAAAACAGACGCTACTACTTGTGATTGGTTCGAAACACCGCGCCAATCAGTGAGCTGTAGTGATTTTACGCACGCACAGACTGTACGCTCTGGGCTTCCAGCACTGTCTCCAACTGTAACGCTCCCGAGGATATATATTATAGCAAGGTTGGATTGTTGTATTGGAATATTGAAAATATTCAAGAGAACTGAAGAACTTTGTGGAAATACAAGAGACGACATGGATTCTCTCTCACCAAACTGAACGCATTGATTTTCATCGAGAAAACGAAGAACTCATGGTTGTACTTTGCGTAAAACCGCATTTATTTGGATAAGAATGACCCCATTCGACAAGCCACTATTCCTGTACATCGTGCTACAATGGTTTATTCAACCATCCTACACTCAGACGCAAGAAGGTAGGTTCGAAATCTACTACCAAATAGTTAATTAAAAACGTCTAAATAACAACCAACAGTCACGAATTAATATTTACTCCACATACGATCCGATCTGTTTTGTACGTTTTCCCTATCTTACGGGAAATAGTGTCCAACTTACTCCTGGGTTAAAAACCAGTTCCATTCACGTAGAACTTGTTTGCTGTGAGTCAACTGCACCTCTCCCATGTTTGCCTCAGTGATTCGGCTGTCACTTGTGTGATAGGGCTTCGGTATATCTATCACTGATAGTCGTATCGGCTGATAACCAACCTCGGATCTTTTTTGTTTGTTAAGAAAATAGCTACCAGTGAGGCTGGCATTCATAATGTCTTGCCTTTACATGTTTCTAGTGTGCCAATAAGAATAATATGTCCATAGGCATAGCGACGCGTGACTCATGTCTCAGAGACTTGCTGTGATTTGAATCACTGACTGGGTGAACTTTGGCTCTACTATGCTGCTCTTGTTATCTGTCCTGTTCAGGTAAATAAGGTGGTGGGCAAAGCACAATATCACCAGGCTTTAGAATTCAGTTCCCAACGCACGCAATAGAAATACAAACGCCTGGAAACCACAATAACATTACATTACATCACATATATACCATATATACCACCTATAATATATTAATATATGTTGTAATTTAAATTACACATGCATGTTTTGCAGTAGACCTATTTAGTGTTCAGTATGTAGTACTGCAGTACTGGAATGCAACGTGGGTTGTGTATATGCGTACATGTACTCTAAACAACAACAGCTTGTGAATCCATCTAGGTCCTTCCTTTGGGGTAGGATTTAGCAGTCACCCTGCAGATGAAAAAGGTTGCAGTCCTTATAGTAAGACTCAATACATACGTTGGTGCAGGTGAGATGCACAGATGTACACAAGGCAGGTTTGCATGTTAAAATAGCATAGACAACTTTAACACACATCACTATCTGGTTGACAAATGATTAGGTCGGCAAATTAAAAAAAGAAGCAAGGGTGAATGATGTCATCAAGGTATGATACATTCTATTAATCTTTTCATCTGTGACCGTGTGTTGAAATATGTTTTGGTCTTTCAAAGAATAACACTGTGCTCCTTGTTTTTTCGTGCGTGGATTCTGCTATCATGGCTTTTATTGGTGTGACTTATGCTCCAACAAAGTTATGCATCAAACAGTAAGTATGCTGTCAGTCCTGTTGTTAAAGCATGTAGGACGGCCGCGGTGTGAAGCAATCCCTGGTCTCTCCTCAGAGTCTCTGAGAACAAGCTGCACCTCTTCACACACGACGGCGAAGGGCAATGCATCCATTCCATTTTGTGTCGTGCCCATTACGAGTTAGGAACAAGTGGTTACTCTGCTAGTAAACAAATAGCGCAGGTGTTCAGGTGTCAGCCTTTGTTTGTCTGCATGTGCACGTTGGAGCGTGCACAACTCCACTGTGTGTGTGTGTGTGTTGTGGGTGTGTGTGGGTGTGTGTGTGTGAGAGAGAGGTATGCGGTAATCTCTTGCCACCCCGTGCCAAGTTTCTGTTTACCTCAGTCATCGTCTCCTGTGCCTTTATGAAACGTGTTCGTGCCCTCCTCCCTCCATTCTGTCTCCACTATCGTCCCTCTCGGCGGCTGAATCCAAATGACAGCCAAACTTGATCCTGAGTCGCTCGCGGAGCCTAAATGCCCCATTCTTGTGTTAGGTTACACTTTAATATTGAGGGCAAGGACGGCCGTTAGGTTTTCCAATGATGTTATGCCGGATGACTCAAGAGAAAATAAATGGGCCTCGAATTACTGGTGTGTGTGTGTGTGTGTGTGTGTGTGGGGGGGGGGGGGGGGGGGGGGGGGGGGGGGGGGGGGTGGGGTG
>OOFB01006377.1:0-17321 GCA_900323305.1 Trachyrincus murrayi
TTCAGAAATGTAAAAAAAATGATGCGAAATTCATGCAGATTTCCTGCCCAAACAGCTGGGTGCGTTGTCAATTGAGCTCGTTGAATTATTAAACAGATTAATTAAACCTGCTCCCAATAGCCTACCAAGCCTACACATAACCTAATACAAAACCTAATAAACCGACTCAAAATAATTATTAGGCAAAAAAAAAAAGGACGTTTATAGAGGTGTACTTTATAGTTCAAGCGATGAAATCCCATATTGGATCCTATATTATATTTTAATTCTAAACCTATACGGAGAAACCGTAACTAAGCAGGTATGCGCGCCTCCCGCAGGAAAGCGTTCACGTTGGCAGTCTTGTAGCGGCAGACTACAGACAAACATGACATGCGTTCAATAACAATTCAACGGTGACTCAAATAGCCTAACTCTCCCTTGACCGTGGGGTTTTCAGTAACACACTGTTCAGTATTTTCTAAGTAGTTCACTGAATCCATATTCATTTCCATTCGATCTATTATTTCATTTCCCTGTTTATTTTTTTCTTTAAATATATAGGCCATATATATTTATCCGTACTTTCTATATGGCCTGTATGCCTATTTATATTAGAACTGGACATGATTTGTGGGTGTGCCTGCCTGGATAAGATTATGTACTTTATAAAGTACACCTCTATAAACGTCCTATTAGCTGTTGTGTTTTCCATAGATACTATAGTTGGTAACTATATAGTATAATATAGTTGGTAACCGATGCGATTTCAGTTTGCTGTTAAATCGCCAATTGATTTGCTTCCTAAAACTCAATACCTTGTTGAAAAGAGAGCATCGTTTGAGAAACTCAAACATCAAACTGAAATGACCGCGATTACAAAATAAAGTCTGAATGAAGTCTAATTAATCCGGCTGGCGAATAGGTTAGAAGAGATAGTGTGAACTTAATTATTTCGAGTCTATTTCTTATGTTTTTGTATTAGGTTAAGTGTGCTGATGAGTGGTAGGCTATCGGGAGCAGGTTTCATTAATCTGTTTAATAATTCAATGCGCTCAATTGACAACGCATACAGCTCTTTGGGCAGGGGCGTGCATTTCGCCTCATATTTGTATCATACCGTTTTAACGGAGCAAAGCACACGGGTCCGACAAGGTTGTGTGCCTTATGCTTTACCATACACACGTAGGCCTATAGGCCTATACAATACAAACTAAATTAAGAGTAATTAAAAATGTCCAATGGATTTCCGCCTCCATTTATGTTCTGGCCCGCCGCCTTGAGGCTAAGAAAGATAATTGTCCCGAAGCCCAACTTAGTTGCCCCTGGCATACATCTTATTTGTAAAACAGCTTTTTTTGGGTCTCCTGATCGCCGTAGTAACGCACTTGCTTGTCTCTCGTTTGCAGGGAAGTGGAAGGTAAGAAGTTTCAAGATTCAAATATTTGAATACTATTTGGTAATGTGAGCCGTTCCACGTGTCCTGTACAGTTGAGAATACATGACAGAACCCTTTAGATTTGCGTGTAATCGTAAAAATAAGGGCTCCTACTTAGTTTTAGCCTACATAGGTTGAGGAATGGAAAATAACCTGTTCTTTCAGAATATGAACTAGCATTTCTATATTTTCTATAATTTCTGTAATAATATATCATTATCTGAGCAAAGTTCTTCCCTATAGGGCTTTACATTGGAGAATGTTTGCCTTGTTAACAATTTTTCTGGTTGAACTTTGTGCAACCTTAACCCATTTCTTCTCTGCTTGATTTTCTCTGAATGTGTATTAGAGGAAGAAGCCACTGAAGGTAGGCCTATGTGGTGTTGTCTATGAATCATCAAACACTGTTTTGTATTTTTATATGCTCATCGAATACTTTAATAACAGCAGCAAGTGGAGCAATAAAGCTACACTTAGGTAGCTTCATTGCATAGGTAAGGCTTGATAGAAAAAAACAACAGCTTAGTCATAGAAATATCAAGGCTCAACACCAAGGTAGTATATTTTTTTGCAGACAGCAGTATTTAATATTTATTCAGCAGGCCTATAGATTCTGACGATCAACATGAACCATAAAGCAACCATAAGACATGTAATGCCTGATTCATGAGAAGCAAAGGAAGTTACCGTTGACAAATTATGACTGGAGAGCTTAAGCAATAACCAATAATAATAATACATTGGATTTACATAGCGCTTTTCAAGACACCCATAGCACTTTACATAGTGAGTGTGGGTGAGTGTGCAGCCAGTATGCGCCAGAACACTCACCACATACTGGCAGACTGAACCTATCCAATTAGAGATCAGGGGATGATTATGGGGCCATGTTGTCAGGGTTAGCACCCCTACTCTTGCGATGGATGCCATGGGATCTTTAGTGACCACAGGGAGTCAGGACCTCGGTTTAACGTCTCATCTGAGAGAGGGTGCTCTTCAACAGGACAGTGTCCTCGTCTCTGTCCTGGGGCATTGGGGGTATTACATAGGCCAGAGGGGTGAGCACCTCTACCAGCACCAACTGATCTCCCATCCAAAGATGGGGCCAGCAGCCCTGCTTGGCTTCCAGAGAAACCAGCAGTACTAGTGTGTACACACACACACACACACACACACACACACACACACACACACACACACACACACACACAGAAATAGATCTTGACTTGTGAGTTTCCAGCACTTGAGTTTTATCTCCTATAAATGCCGGTGGTGGGTAGCTTATTCTAAAGTCAGCACACTGTTATCTCTGAGCTATGTTATCCACCAGCAGAATTTCCACTCAGCTCTATCCCTGCTCATGTCATGCATCACAGAATGCAAAACAGGCTCGAAGAAAAGTTAGGCATGAGAAGGTGGAGTAAGGAGGGGCGGGGTGCGGCAGTTGAAGTTATATGTTTGTACCAATCTCACAGGTGTCTTGCACATGTCATATTTATTATCATTCATATTGTGCAATATTACACCGAGTTCATGTTCGAGTTCTGTTCATGCCCTCCAGATGCCCCAGAGGAGGAGCTAGAGGAGGAAGGGGAGGAGCCTGAGCCGGAGGAGGAGCTAGACGAAGAGACCAATGTGGAACAAGGTGGCGTATAAGGCCTAAATCCCTACGTCTCGGCAAATCATTTATATAGTTGGCTTGTTTGTACGTGTGTCATTTTAGACTTTAAATGAAATGAAAAATCTAGCCATCCATAGTTCAACAGCGGTATTCATGTATTTTATCGCTAAATCTAATTTTAGTGCAATGTATGAGCAAGTCTTGGGCATGAGAGGAATTATCTCATAGGCTTGTCACTGAGTGATTATTCATAACATGAATAGACTCATCTAGAATTCAATACCGCTCATACCAGGTCATGCAGTTATTTAAGCACAATGCTTTCTCCTTGCTAAAAAGCTTCTCGGCTCTGAAACTAGGTTAAATTATTATCCATTTCTTTGAATCCCATACGTCGATTAGTGTTGCCAGAATTATCTGTACATCATTTAAAATGAAGCCAAATTTTAAGAGTGGCTTTCTAACAAACTCCTTCCCCCCCAGGGCCTTGTACCTCAAACAGCATGAAGAACATTGTTTGTTAGTCAGTATTTGTTTAAGGCGTTTCACATTGGCCTTCAGCCCGAACCTCACTGTAACAGTTTCTCCTTTCGCCACACTCCACCTAAGTGGCTTTGCTGGGTTCCTCCAACGCACAGGTAGTTATTGAGTAAACCAGTTTATTGGCAAGTTGGCAAGATGTTACAGCCAGAGCAGGTGGTAAATTCTGACATGCCAGTGCTCTTCCTGAGTGTGTGTGTGTGGTGATGGCTGGTTTAACCTGTGTACCTTGATTATTCTCATGCACGACAGGTGTGCCACAGGTGTGCCACACCCAGCCTAGAGCCTTATCAGTCTGACCAGGTGAGGCTGCTTGAACCAGCCATCAACCACACACACTCCACATACCCCCAATGCCAAATTGAGCCGAAGCCTACTCCTAAAAAACCCCAAAACTGGATTCTTTAACAGGGTTGCCATACCTAAAATAAAATAGAAAACAACCCCCAAACCCCACTGTCCCCACACCTCCCCAGTGTGACTCAGTGTTTGAGTTCACTGTATGGAGTGTGTCTCACATGTGGTGAGTCCACAGATGTATTGTAACACTCAATAACATTGTGCTATTTTTGGAATGTGGAGCGGAATGCATCAAATATGTATGTCATCGAAAGTTCACCTTGGTGAGTGTAAGACTGGAGTGTGTGTTGTTGGTGGCTGGTTTAAGCAGCCTCACCCGGCCCAAGTCAGATTGATTAGACTCTGGAGCTGGCATTGGCCAATCAAGGCTCACAGGTTAAACCAGCCACCACCACACACACTCAAGAGGAGCGCTAGCATGTCAGCACTTACCACCTGCTCTGCCTGCAAAACTATTCTCCACCATGCAATAAACCGGTTTCAATCATCATCATCTACCTGTGTCCTGGTGTTGGAGGAGTACTGAAAAGCCGATTGAGTGGTGTGTGGCAGGGTCGACTGCTACACTGGCACCTGAACAGAAACCTCTCCGGCCGGGTTAAGGACACAGAAGGGCTGCCCGTGACGTACTGGAGCCACCAGCCACGGCGACGGGCAGCCACCTCCCAGCACCAGCCCTTTCCCCGATGGCAGCGATGGCCGCTGGTGGAGCCCAGTGGAGGACGAGGAGGCAGCGCAGCGACCGCTACAAGCAACCGTCTGTGGCTAGCAGCTCCTGGATGCAGCCCGCAGCAGCCCAGGTCCAGCCACGCCTCTACCAGCCAGCACAGCAGCCCAAGGCCCCAGGCTCTAGGAAGGAGGTGGGGGGGGGGGGGGGGGGGGGGGGGGGGAGGGGGGGGTTGGCAGGTCACACTGGGGAGGTGTGGGGACAATGGATTTGGGTGTTTTTTTGTATTTTTATTTTAGGTATGGCAACCCTGTAAAGAGTCTGCTTGTTTATGTTAGGTATGGTTTTCCATTCTCAACCATGCAATAAACTGGTTTCCATCATCTACCTGCGTCTTGGTGTTGGAGGAGCCCTGAAAAGCCACTTTAGTGGTGTGTGGCAGGGTCGACTGCTACAAAGACAATTGTGTTAATTATGTACACAGAACTCTGGTGTATAGGTTTTCCTCAGAGCACCTGTCAGACACGCTATGTTTCTGCTGTGTTTTCTTTCAGATGGTGGAGATGAGGATGGGGAGGAGGAAGGAGGTAACATTGTCTTATCTTAATTGTCCATCAAGTTGACAGACATCCTATTGTTTGCCTTGGATCCACTCACTGTACCCTGTCAAGAGATTTGGCAATGCAATTCGTCTTGGTATGAGGTCTATGTATTTGTGTTGGTACGTGTGCATTTAAGTTAATGTGTAATTAATTTATGCAATTGTGTGCTTTTTTGATCTCTCAAAATCTATCAAAGTAAACTGATTCTGATTTTGTTTTGTCTCTTGTAAAACACAGAAGAAGCAAAGCCTAAATTCAAGTGAGTTGGTGGTAAATACCGATACACACACACCCACATGCGCATGCACGCACACACACGTTTTTCTCCTTGTGTTTTTTTTCCCACAGGCCGTTCATCATGCCCAACCTCATACCCCCGAAGATACCAGACGGCGAGAAGGTGGATTTTGATGTGAGTGACAGGAAGCCACTGTGAGAGCTGAGGAGAGATGACTTATCACGTATAGACTTGAAAAGTCTAACGTTATTTTGTTTCTCAAGCAGAGAATGTTATGTAGCTGACTGTATTACACCCTGGGCTCATCTCAATGGATACAACTCCAATCATGTGATATGTTGGAGCTGAAATTCACATAAAAGCCAGTTTCATAGTGACTGTTTCAGTGTCACTCTTTATCCAATATCTCTCAAATAATCGATTCTCGTCATTTACAGTGTACATTTTACTGTTTTTTTTTATGTGGCACCCACTGTTATTTCTCAGGGGAACATGCTTCCTTGACAGATGCTGTTACTGTAAATAGTACCATAATTGCTATGGTTCTATAACTGGTGGAGTGACTAGAGGGCCCTTTATACAAGAGGCAAGTTACCATTACGATGAATCCCTGTGTTGTGGCAGGATATCCACCGGAAGAGGATGGAGAAGGACCTGACAGAGCTGCAGACTCTGATCGAAGTTCACTTTGTGAGCAGGAAGAAGGAAGAGGAGGATATTATCAATCTCAAGGAGAGGATTGTGAGGGAGAGCTATTCACACACAGACACATCTGACAGACAGACACATGCATTAAGTGCCTACATACATACAGATGGACTGACATAGTGAACAGGCAAATTGGGTTGGTTTTGAGGAGTTGCTAAGATACGATGACCTAATTTGCAGGAGAAGCGACGTTCTGAGCGTTCTGAGCAGCATAGGATCCGCAGTGAGAGGGAGAAGGAACGACAGAAGCGCCTTGAGGTGTGTGTGTGTGTGTGTGTGTGTGTGTGTGTGTGGTAGAAAAAAAGTCTCTTGCTTATTCTTCCTCTCCGTCTCTCCAGGATGAGAGGACTCGCAAGGAGGAAGAGGAGGCCAAGAGGAGGGCGGACGACGATGCGAAGAAGAAGAAAACCCTGACCAGCCTCCATTTTGGAGGCTACATGCAGAAGGTGGTGAGCACGGGGGGAGGGTGGGAAAGAACATGGAGGTAGTAGAACCAATCCCGACTGTAGAAAAGAATAATACAATATTCTTCTTTCTTCTCTCCACACTCCTGCCATAGGCGGAGAAGCGAAGCGGGAAGCGCCAGACAGAGAGGGAGAAGAAGAAAAAGATTCTGGGCGAGAGACGCAGATCTCTTCACATCGAGAACGTTAACCAGGAGGCGCTCAAGTGGGTTTAGCTTCCTATATCCTATAGCATCACACCACGGGAACGCGCCCAGTGCATTCACACAACGTGTAGTCTCACAAATTAGACGAAGCAGACAAGCTCAAATTTGGGTGAACGGGGCATTTCACTTTCTTTCGATTCATTATTTGTTTTTGACTAAACCATGTTGCTGGAGGCGGGGATCTCTAAGCGTGTAATTGGCGAACACAAACCAGCAGCTTTAAACTTTAAAAAAAAGTGTCTGTGAAGGTTTAAAATCAACACAGTGTAGACTGGCCACTGTAGAAATACACTTTATTAAAATCCCCTTCTGAAAGCTTCATCCACTCACGCAAATTAGTTTTCTTCTGTAGAATATCTCTGTAACAAAACAGGAAACAGGGCATAACTCTGTTCCCGTAACTCTGCCATCTCCCCCCAGAAGTTCTGCTATAACATAGTAGAACTGCTGGTCCCGAGATTACACAACATGTAATGATGATAATACATGTTGTGTGTGTGTGTTTGTGTGTGTGTGTGTGAGTGTGTGTGTGTGTGTGTGTGTGTGTGTGTGTGTGTGTGTCTGTGTGTGTGTAAAATACTCCATATGTCCACAGGGATAAGGCCAAGGAGTTATGGGAGTGGATGCACCAACTGGAGCAGGACAAGTTTGAATTTCAGTACTTGTTTGCCAGACAGAAATACGAGGTGCTTGGATGTGTTTTCAGTGTACTGAAATGCTGTATACAGTCTACACGTATCGACCTTTTGACTTTTCCATTTTTGTTTCAGATCAATGTGCTAAGGAACCGTGTGAGTGACCACCAGAAAATGTGAGTGCTTCTTTTGCTTTCTTTCTCACCCTCTCGTGCTCGCTCATGTTTCTCTTTAAGGTTTCTGTTCTCTGCCACACACACACACACACACACACACACACACACACACACATACACACATACATACATACATACATACATACACATACACACACACCATAGTACAACCTGTTGATGATACATAAACCACCAGAGCACACAGTAGATACTTCCTTCCCGCCCGTTCGTGAGTAATCTATGACTGTACACTGAACCTTTTCAGGCCTGTTTGTGTGTGTGTGTTAGGTATTTGTGTAATGCTTCACATGCTACCCTACCCTCAAGTCCATGAGCTATGATGCCCAGTTACTTCCAACATATTGCCACCGCATGAGTCAGACTGTCATGCCTTTCACATACGCTGACTTCTGTTTTGTTAAGTCTGTGTCAGACCACTTCACATACAGTACATATCGTGTGCGGGTGTGTCTTTTGTGGAATGCACTTTCTATAGTAGATGTAAAGAGTGGGAACAGTTTATTATATAACGTCTTTCTTTCTTCTCCACAGCTCTAAGAGAACTAAGAGAGGCCTGAGGAAATA
Organism: Trachyrincus murrayi; assembly: GCA_900323305.1. Lineage (NCBI taxonomy): Eukaryota > Metazoa > Chordata > Actinopteri > Gadiformes > Macrouridae > Trachyrincus > Trachyrincus murrayi. The sequence goes on from OOFB01006377.1 coordinate 8,220, forward strand.
AGAATCAAAAGGACAGGATAATCAGGAAACGACCTGCCCCACCCCACCAACACGCCTCTCTCACTCTCGAATGAACAAGCGTCTCCACCCATCTGCCCCACCTGTCTCCCTGCCACACCCATCTACCTATCACTCCCAGCTGGGCGACAGTTCAGTGCAGCCCAGCCAATCTGTTGTTTGTATATTTCCACTGAATTACATTTTGCATGCTGGTTTGCAAGCATGCAAAATGCGAAAATTAAACAATATGATTCAACACTGCTTGGATCTCCTCTCTAAGACCTGGGTGAAATCTGTTAGGACATGTTTGTGAATTGTTAGTCAACAGTCAGAGCAACGCAGGGGCCAAAATGACACTGTGGAATGGTCAATGGTGGGGATGAGTGTAAGGGCCCCAAGCAAAGATAACATCTGAAAAGCAGACAGTGTCTGACACATCTGTCTGTCACCCTGTTTCACCTTTTTGTATGGTGCTTAAAAACGAGCTGGCATGGAAAAAGATAAGTAGTCTTTGGTTTGTAAACTTTACTCGTCGTTTGAAACATTACATCTTATCCGGAACCAACAGCGTAAACTTAGTCTAGAGTAAATATATATATTCTTCTGTAACTATTTAATTTCAAAACTAAATCCTCAAATCTTGCGGAGTATCAGCAAGTATCAGAAAACTATATCCATAGAATATACTGTATATTGAACTTCAATCTAACAATATTTATCTCGTCATTTAAGTCACTCCAAGATTCTTCTGAAATTACAATGTCTATTTGGCAGGAATTAAAACATAGTTAAAGGTTAAAGAGTGTTTTTCTAATGTTTAATACCCTGAAAACACTGTCAATCACAAACATGTCCATTAGGAGTGACTTCTCTCATGCAGATGCACCTTTTATATAATTACTTTCAAAAACTCATTTACTGTTGTATGTCTGTTTTATTAGGAATAAATGGTACAATTTGTAGGCGCAAATGAATACATTTTAATACAAAAAATAAAACAATACATTGACTTTAAACCTCAAAGTGGGTTTGACTTTGAAAAGTCGTTGACTTAGTGTCATCAAAAAAAAACAACTGAAGTGACATTTCAGTGGTTCAAACACAAATAAAATGGACAAATGTCCATGTGCTAATATTTGAACGTCTTCTTACCACTCATAGGTAGTTAATACAGTCTTCTCGCCAAACCATGTGACACCATAACATACAGGTTTCAGTGTTAATATCTTGAATATTTCCTCTCTAAGCATCTAAGCATTTGATGAGTCTACAACCACGTCTCAGCTGAAGTGTGCTTTCTATTGTATTGCAAGGGTGGCTTCTGTAGTCAATTCTGGTCCCCGGGACAATTTTAACACTGACTCAAAACAAGCTTAACTTTCCCACACACATTCACCATCTATGTACACAAATACAAATATGTCCAAGTTAAATACGTCAATCACAATAATATTAAAAAAGCAAACAAGCAGGCACTGCATGATTGTCATAATCGAAAGATCTCTTAATCAAAGTTTTTTTTTTTTTCATTTACAACGTAAGACTAATACAGATAATTATTAGGCACTAAATCAACAACTGTGCAGCAAAAGCTGTAATATGAAGCTGGTTTCCAGATCCCCTCACGGCAAGGGTGTGGCCACAGTGGTGTCCAAACTTGCAGGCTAAATCTGCAGGCACACACACACACACACACACACACACACACATACAGTCAAGACAGAGAGAGAAGAAGGAGAGACGTAAGAGGAAAAAGCTAAGCAATGTGTATCCAACACAATACCGAGATATGAATAGCTTTCTGTGCAAATGCATATAATTAATAAAAAGAACACAAAAGAGTAGCCTACTTTGGTATCTCCATCATGCCGGTCCAAGTCTGGGCTTATTCAATAACCTGTACTGACTTGTGGGCAGCTGTGGTGACGTCATTGATGAACAGGGATTTGCGCAGGCCCAACTGTGGATCCAAAAGGCATAACGAAGTTGTTACTAACACATTCAATTGAAATCTGCGAGACACGAACAAGCATACCTCTACTACTCCTCCTTAGATTGTTTTTATTATGTGATTGTATCTTCTCTAGTATCCTTGTAATTTCCAAGTATCCTTGAAAAACACTATTAAAATATTCAAATCTATTAATGTTCATTGCGAAACTCAAGCAAATCGTAAAGGAAGTCCCTTCTACCTGAAAGCACGGTATTCTCCTCTCTAACCTGTTCTCTCATGTGTCTCTGCCCTTATATAAACATGGAGAAAAACAACGTGAACACTAAAGATCCCAGCGCTGACTGGCATGTAATGAGATTGTGTTTAATCCCTGACTGGTTAACATGCTCGGACGCCACGGACGCCGTGGAGACAATAACACAATCATTTTTCAAATTACATCTTGCTTTTTTTTTCTCCCACTTGGTTACACATGAGAATTGTGTGCCTGTACTCTCTCAGCTCATCCCTGTGTCTTTGTTTATCTGCACTGCAAAAGCAGAGCTGTAAGAACTAGTTTCTCAGGATTCCTGTGTGACAGAGAGGGAAGACGAGCTGGGGTGGAGCCGGAGAGGTGACAGTTTTGTACGCTCCGAAGGAACAGCTATGACAAAGCAGTAAATCATTTAGTTTGCATGCGTTGACAAGCTCAACCATTACCAGTTCAGAATAAGTGTGTTTGTTTATTTATGAGTGTGTGTGTGTGTGTGTGTGTGTGTATCAGAGCTGGGTTTAAGTCTTTGGGTGCAAGTCCAAGTCAAATCTCAAGTCTTAATAGTGGACACGGATAAATAAAGCGGACACTGATACATAAAGCAATTTTGGTTGATTAATAAGACGCTTAATTGGGCGATTAAGTCGAGATTGTTTGCTTAATTTGTTGTCTAAAACACGGTTATTAATTAGAACTTAGGGAGAGAATGGCCAAATTAATTCAGAAGACGTCAGTAATGCCAGGGCCTGAAGTTAACATTTTCGGATAAAAAAATGAAAAGAAATCAAAGATGAAAGACACCGGAAAAGCACGAGCATGGTTGTATAGACGAGATGTATAGACATAGAGTAAAACAAATAAAAAACGTTTCCAGTTGAAAATTTATATCACAAGTTTGAATATGATGATAACGGATAATTCTGTTAGTCTGGAAATAAGACATTTTATTAAAATAATAAGAAATTGACGGCGAGGGTTCCATTTCATTCCTTCATCCGGAATTCATAGCAGCGATAACCCGGGGAAAACAAAAAGGCGATCCCCGGTCATGTCCCAGCGTGTCTAGCTACCTGGCGTGCTTCAGAGCGGAGGCTGCCAGACAGCGGCATTTCCCTCCGAGTCTGTGGCCAGTGGACACTTAAGGGAAATCGGGCTGAGATAATAATAATGCAGTGTTTCCCATATGCATCCAGCAGCGGCGCAACAAACAAACAATGCATTCAATGATTATTTATCATAGCCTTTAGAATCTGACCGAATTGTTGCTTTCAAGTCTCCAGAGACTCGAGTCTCAAAGCCTCAAGTCTCGAGTAAGTCAAGTCTCACAGCAGGCGAGTCTGAGTCTTAAGTCTCAAGTCCCCAGCTCTGGTGTGTATTCATGAGGGTGTGTGTGTACCTTTTTTAGGGTCGCTTGCGGACCCTTCTCATTCCACAGGGTGTAGAGGAGCAGCGAGGCTGCTTTGCTGCCTTTAGGCAGGTACCTAATGAGGAGAGATCAGCTTTGGGTCATTTCTTGCAAAAAACCTTTCACAACTTCCATCTGTATTACATACATGCGTTTTATCTTCTAATTAGCGTTCATACACCAACAAGCCCAAGCAGGAACTAAGCGCTGACTTAGTTCCTGCTGAGAGGAGCTCATAATATCGACTATATGGTGGCAGGACAGTCCCGTGGTTGGGGTGTTTAACACCAAGCCAGAAGGTTCTAGGACCTCGAACCTCCCACATGTACACAGACATCCTTGAGCAAGATGCCTAACCCCACCCTGCTCCTTAAGAGGTGCTGTAGATAAGATTCAAGAGCTATAATTTGAGTGTAATTTGTTAGAAATGCCATAACCGTCCGTCAACTATTAGTGAGTGAAATGCTCTGTGAGAATATCTGTTTCTAGTTGACTTTGCCTGCCTATGTATTTAGATTTTAGACTGCTCCCAGCTCATTTCTGACCAATCGGGGCTGCTATTCTCTTTCCTGATTGGTTCAGTGAAGCCTGTCAATCACATCACGGCGGGGAAACGTAGGGAGGGAGCAGAGAGGGAGGGGACATTTTTTGGGTATTTATTTTAAAAATCTTGCTCTTCTGCTGTCTCTCTTTAGCACGCTCCAATTTTACAGCTTCAATGACATGTAGTTAAGATAATTCACCTGAAGTCGCTTTGGATATAAAAGGCAACTTATGAAATAACTAAATAGTAATAACTAATAACTAGTACTAGTTATTCATAATAACTAGTACTAAATAGTCATATATATGAGAAACTTAGAAAATATAGTGACTGTGTTACTTAAGTCTTACGTGTTCTCGCTGAGGTCGACCAGTGACGTCACCAGCTCAGAGGTGAGTATCTTCTTGCTGACGTTGCTGTCAGCCAACAGTAGGCTCCGCATGTTGTGGCAAGTGGTTGCTATGGTATCGTCACTGTTGCCCATCTCCTGCGTACCGGAGGACAGGAGGCTGGCGAGGTCGGGGAGTACTTGCTTTGCTGTACGAGACACAACACAACGCAGCTTTTAAATGGACACGTGGCGTGGATGGTACTCTCGTTTTCTGGACTAATGGATTCAGAGATTCAGATTCGGAGGACTTTATTCATCCTAAGGGAAATTGTTACTGTCACAATTGCTCTTCTCAAGATTGAAAAAAATAAGTATAGAGTATAGAAATAAAATAAGTAGAACATATAAGGCAATACAATATAAGGCAATACAATACAAACATGTGAAATATAGAAAACTGTGCATATATACACAAATGTACATTCAATATAAAATATATACATTAGGTAACTATAAAGTGGCTCAAATGCTGGTATATTGCACAGGACATTGAAATATGAAATATTGAGACATGAAAATTGGACATTGAGTAATGGTATGCAATGAAATGTGGGTATGGTGAGTGGTGCAAGGCCAAGTGAAGGTGGATGCCTACAGTAGGTCTAAAAGGTCCCTATGGAGGTTACCTATGGAGGACTGGAGGCTGCTGCACCGGGACAGATTACCCATGAGACACATGGCAGTCTTCTGCAGGGTCTGGTTAGGGGAGCGGAGCAGTGGGGTGATGGTCGGCATAACTCCCAGCTTCTGAACGAGGATTTGGCTTACTGCCCTCGACCCCTAAGTCACAGGGAAAAGGAGGGTTAGGGTTAGGGTTACATAATAAGGATTGGAGGAGAGGTCTTAATACTTTGAAGAGCTGTTGCTACTTTCATGTAGACCTACTTCTCTCCCCCGCTATTGTCCATCACTTTCTTTCTCTCTCTTGTTTCTCCTCCCCCGCTCTCTCTCTCCCTCTCTCCATCTCCCCCCCTCTCTCTCGCTCTCTCTCTCTCTCTCCCCCCTCTTCCTCTTTCTCTCTCTCTCTCCCCCCCTCGCTCTCTGTCTCTCTCTCCCCCCTCTCCCTCTTTCTCTCTCTCTCTGTGTCTCTGTCAGTGTCCCTCTCTCCCCCTATCTCTTTCCCCCCATCTCTCTGTCTCTCTCACCGGACCCTTGTTGGCAGTGAGGTTCTGCAGGGCACCGCAGCAGGCCTCCTGGGTGGAGTTATTCTGGGACGTGCCCAGCAGAAACAGGTAGGCCTGCATGGCCTTGGGGTGGCACAACCAGTTGACTCCAGACGGCACGCTGTCGTCCTTCATGCTCTTGTTCATATCGAACAAGTTCTGAAGGAAAAACACAAACAAGGGGGAAATGTAGAATGACTTGACTTTGTGGTTCCCAACCTTGGGGTCGTGGTTTATGGGAGGTCGCTTACTTGTAACCTATAGATATCTGATTAGCATTTTGTAAATGTAATGGTTAAAAATGTTTTGGTTTACGGTTTTCATTTTAAAGGTACCATATAGATTTGTGGCTACAAGCAAACTTAGCACTTAATGCGGTGCAATGCACATACTGTATGTTCACTGGGAAGAAGTGAATGGGGTGAATGTGCCAACGTGCAACAAAGCAGACGCACAAATTGTCTTTAAAATTGTATATAAAAGAAGTTGAGGATCACAAAGATTTTCCAACCTATAAATTGCATCACAGGGCAAAAAATGATTGGGTACCCACTAACTCAGAACAAAATAGGACACGGTCTGGTCTCAAAAGTCTCAAAGACCCACATAGAGGTGTGTCTAAGAGTGTGTGTGTGTGTGTGTGTGTGTGTTCAGTGTCTCACCTCGTTGTTTAACTTGCTGCTCTTTGGACTGAAGCAGCCCATGGTGGTGTTATTCTGGGCGCTGGGGGCTTCTGCTCGGGGGCTGAACTTGGAGAAGGACTCTGGAGACTCGGTCTCCAGCTGGTAGGACAGGTTATGGAGAATACACGTGCAGTTCTCCACAGACTGCAAGTGGAGAGAGAGATACATTCACACACACACACACACACACGTATGAGATGAGGATAGGATGGACTGGAGATGCATAACACTATCACACTGAAAACACACAGAACTTTAAGTGGCTTTGTATGTAGATCACTTTGAAAAAGACTGGTAAGATGTGTGTGTATATGCGTGTCCAGTTTTTTTTGACACCTTTTGAAAACATTTGCCCAGCAGAGTATTTGGATTGCGGTAATTTGGGTGGCTGTGGCCAGATGGTTTAAGTAGGGTTGTTTATTAGGCAGAGGGTTTTTCCTGAATCTCCAGGGATTAATAAAGTGTTATCCTATCTCATCTTTTTCACTTTTAGCTAGTCTCACAAATCAGAATCTAAAGTCTGATGGCAGACAAGCTCAAATCTGGGTGAACGGGGCGTTTCTCTTTCTTTCACTTCATATTTGTCTGTAAGCGTGTAATTGGCTATTAACAGCGAACACAAACTCGGCCAGCACTAGTAAACAGTAAAAAAGTGTCTGTAAAGGTTTCAAATCAACACCGTGTAGACTTGGCCACTGTAGAAATAATTTAGCAGATGCTTTTATCCAAAGTGACTTACAATAAAAAAAATGTAATCATTGGCAGGGGGGTAAGTCATCTTACTCAGGGATGCGGCTTGCCTATGGGGCATTCTGAGGACAGTGGGGATCGGTGAGTCATACCCTAACCACTAGACCAGAGAGGTTGGTGGGGACTGTGGTTACCTTGTCATCAGGGTTTTCCTCCGCCACACAGGACTGGACGTAGCTCATGAGGGAGTCGATGAGGCCACGACAGTGTCTCATGGTCTGTCTCTGATCTTTCTGGGCACAGCTCAGGTTCCTAGACACACACACATGCACACGCACATGCACGCACGCACACATACACACACGCACACAGGTCATACTGGTGTCAATACATTTTGTATTGACAAAAACAAGCGCCAACAGCTTCAACTGCATTTTTATGCCGCTTACTAATCATTTAGAAGGCATTGCTTGCATCTTTGATCGCTCAGTGCATTGGTTGTCATGCAAGCCGACATCCAAGGCACATGAAGAAAATAAGGGCTTAGGAATTAAGTGTCTTGCTCGAGGACAAATCCAATTTTTTTTTAGACGAAAAGCCAAAGAAATCTAATCAACGGCGCTCCAGCTGGCTGGGGAAGTGCTCCAACCACCTGAGAGACAGCAAACGGCCTACAAACGAATCCACTGGCAGATAGGTAGGCAGGCACAACCTTTAAAAGGTACAATATGCAACATTTCTTAGTTTGAAATGTGCTCTAAAACACATTCTGTCATGTAGACGCTAACTTTAAGTGAATTGTTTCAACTCCGTAGAGAGGGGTGAGGAGTGTTTTTTTCCAAATTTAGACTGGAGCTAGATTTGAAATTGCAAATCTTGCATATTGTACCTTTAACACAGCACCCATTTAAACAGGCAGACAGACAGACAGACAGACAGACTGGATAGAAAGATGGAGACATGGAGAGATGGATTGACAGACAGACAGACAGAGAGATAGATAGACAGACAGACAGACAGACAGACAGACAGACGGACTGGATAGAAAGATGGAGAGCTGGATCGACAGACAGACAGACAGAGAGATAGACAGACAGACAGGCAGACAGACAGACGGACAGATAATTACCGCAGGCAGCCCGTGGCGCTGTAGAAGACGTCAGGGTGTATGTTGTGGTTGGCACTGTTGTCTGACCAGCAGGTGAAGGGAACCACCACACTCTCGGTGAGCACCGGCAGCGCCAACTCGATCAGATCCCCCTTCAGCTCATCAGCGGAGGACAGGTTCCACAGCAAGCCTACCCAGAGAGAGAGACAGCCACTCTGGGTGTGAATCTCTCAGGGTTCAGCCTTTACTGTTTGCTATTTAGTATTGAGCCGAACGGGATTGGAGTGAATTTTTGTATTTGATGCATGTCATTAAGGAGCAGGTAAGGGGTTAGGCATCTTGCTCTCAGGTGCCCACAGGTTAGACTGTGGACATTGGGGCTCAACCCAGAACCACTTGGCTGGGAACACCCTAACCACGAGACTATGCTGCCAGAAACCAGAAACACTGGACACATTTTCTTTCACATTTTTGTCTAGAATATTTTGCTCCGTCATTATGTCTAAGTGAAGGGCCTCTGGTGCACTTTAGAAATGTTCAATAGCTGCTGTCCTTTTGAAAATGTCAGCTTTAGAAGCAGTGGCCTTCCAAAGCTTCCAAAGCTTCCAAAGCAGTGGCCAAGGACACCCAGAACAATGTGTTCCTTGACGTGAAAGATGAAAATGTGAAAGAAACATTTTTTTTATAATATACGAAAATGAACATACAAATTTTTTTTTTTATTGTTGTTTTTTAAACACAGAAATAAAGAATATAATATAATATAATCTAATAATAATAACAATAGGTATCCACAGATACTCTGTGAATACCTAATAATAATAGAAAAAAAGAAGAAGTAAAGAAATAAGAAGAAATAACAAATTAAATCGACTGATCAACTGCATGGGGGGGGGGGGGGGGTGTTTTAC
>OOFB01006378.1:0-10694 GCA_900323305.1 Trachyrincus murrayi
CACCACAACACACACACCACACCACACACCACACACACCACACCACACACACCACACCACACCACACACACACCACACACCACACACACCACACACACCACACCACACACACACATACCACACACACACCACACACACACACCACACCACACCACCACACACACCACACACACACACACACACACACCATATGAACATTAACAAGACATAGACAGTGTATGGTTGTTTATTTACATCCAGACTAAAGATAAAGCGAAGAAGTTTGAAACGTTTGTGGAGGATAATGAAGTGAAGCGGCGCCGGGCTATGAAGAAATACCAAACTGCAAGAGAACAAAACACCCTGAAGGAGAGAGAAATTGAAGACATAGTCCAGCAGCTGATGAAACTTAAAGTCAGGTGAGACCTCGAAAATCAACCTCTATATTATAAGAGATTACCCCCATTGGATAATGCTTTCTATTTGCCATACCTCAATCCATATAGGCAACAGGGATTAAAGGACAGAGTGGCAAAATACAAAATCTACGAGGACTACTTGATGAAAATGCTAGACTATCTTCCTGAAAGTAAGTTGATCAATTGGTGATCAAAGACCACCTGTTTACATCATCAACAGATTTGCGAGTGAGTGGTGAATGGTGTTGAATGACCTAATCCCGTAACCCCAGGTTACCTCGACTATGGGACTGATTCTCTGATAATGCCGCTTATTCGCCGCCACGAGACACTGTCCGTCACCAACCAGGCCCTGGAGCAGCGCGGGTGGCAGCTGGTGGAGGAGCTGGAGCAGGGCCACCGACGCCTGGACCTCCTCAAGCAGGAGCATAACACTGACAAGCTGGTTGGGACAAATTAGCATAAGTAGTATAAATATAATATAATATAAATATATAATATAAAGTATAAATACTTACATCTCTACTTGGTGTGTGTGTGTGTGTGTGTGTGTGTGTGTGTGTGTGTGTGTGTGTGTGTGTGTGGCAGATGACCAATAAGGAGCTGTCTGAACTCCAGAGTCAACGGGACATGCTGAAAGAGCAGAACAAGCAGCGGGAAATGAACCTGCTCATGAACCAAGGCCACCAGAGAGACCAGGTAGGGTTATATTTGGTTATACTCTCCATAATGATATCTTCTTCAAGAGGTATTACCAGAGTCTCTCTCTCTCAGGTTGAAGAAGTGGCGAGCCTGCTCATTGCTATTAAGAACCTTGGGGAGCAATGCTATTTAAATACATATGGACCTCTGGAGGACATGGACTTGTTAAGCATAATGGACATGGTCAAGGTAAGGACCCATGGCATATAGTTGATCAATATTGTTCTAGTAACTTCTTATTTCACTTTATTTTACTTCATTCATATATGCTGCCATTGTCATTTCAGGAATACATACTAGAGATGAGCGACACAGGGAGGAAAGCAACGAGACTAATGGAGTATGGCACTGGAACGACAAGTGGCACAGACTTAGCAGCAGCCTTTAGCAAAGGAGAAGCACCGTCAGTCAAAAACAGCAATAGTAAAACACAACTTAAAAGTCCAAGCAAATTCAGTCAAAAGAGTGGAATATCTACTTGATACAGTTGTTTCTTCTGTCAATAGACTCTGATGGACTCTGTAAAATGGAAAGAAGATGTAGATTATTCAGATTCAGATCACTTTATTAATCCCGGGGGATATTGTTTCTATTACAATTGCTCTGCTCATGATAAGACAATAAAAATACAGAAAAATGTGCATATGTACAAAAAAAAAGTATAATAAATAAATGTGCAAATACAAATGTGCATATAAAATATACTATATTATATGTATAATATATATTAGATATTTGTAGGCCTACGTCTAGTTCATATTTTTGTAGAATGCAAATGAATGTAAGCCTAGGTATGTATGTGTAATACATAACATGTAATAAATCATGTAAACAATCTGTTATTGTTTGGTATTGTTATGGTGTTTTACTGTCAATTTCTACTGTCTGTATATTATTTTAGTTGAGGGTCAACCTACTAACGCAAATGTGTAGGTTCTGTGCATGGATGTATGAATAATTGTAAGATAAGAATGTCCCGTCTCGGACAATAAACGTGTACTGTGCCTTTAACACAAACACGTGGTAGTTCTAAATATCCGGGTTTGGTGGAAACATTTGTTTCAAAACACTAGGAATGTCTCGGCTGTTTCGACAGTGTTTTGCCAAACAAGATTTCAAGAGACATTTATTGTATGTACTGTCTCATATTCATATGTAGCTAACTTGTTGTACCACACCACAAGTCAATGATCAGTTGACCGTGGTAACAAAAACATTCCGAGTATGGTATGCAGCTTTGGCTGTTATTCAAGTTGTTTGTGTTGTCTATCTGCCCATGATGGAGCCACCGGGCTTCGTGTCCAGCAGAGAGGACATTTCTTCGCTGTTCCTTGAGCAGACGCCGGGTGACAAACATAATGTATGCTATATCTACGGTGGGGGGGTTGCTGTACTCATGGAAGGGAGTCGTAGTAATCGCAGTCTGATCTGTTCATTCTTTTCAGGATTTAAGCAACCAGTATTCTTACGTAAGAAAAATTCGTGGGGATGGAAATTGCTTCTACCGAGCCTTCTGTTTCGCATACCTGGAGTCGATTCACAAAAACGACAGGGTTTTGCAGAGGTCAGCCATCAACATTATAAGTAGCACCACGTAGCGATGTCTTTAAACGGATATTCATTGCAACATTGTCTGATAGGTTGACTAATCTTTCTTTGGTTTCTATTGCAGGTTCAAGGATAGAGTAATGAAGAGCAGAGGAGATCTGTCTTCTGCAGGATTTGAAGAGACTTCCTTCAATGATCACCTGAATAAAGTGAATTAGCAGTGCTTTACATTGCGTTTATGTTTACAAATATGATTAAGCATTTATTTTTGTCTTATCACTTAAGTTTCGCTAAAGCAACCAAAAATAGACAATCGTTTTTTAGTCATAAATAATACTGGCGTGACAAACTGATACCTAATTTTCTCTCCAGGTCATAGCCGTTGTGGAGCAATGCCAGGCAGATGAGAAAGAAGAGACATTGCTCACACTCTTCAATGAGCAATCTACTTCTGATAGCGTCGTGCAGTATCTGAGGCTGCTCACGTCAACCTACCTGCAAAACCATGCGGACTTCTTCTGTAACTTTGTTGAAGCACCTTGCCTGAAAACCTACTGCAAACAGGTTAGTAACAGTGTTGATGCCCTCTTGAGACCGACTAGTGCCAATCAATTACAATGTATACATATTACATTGATTGGAAAACATTTTGTTACTGCTAACCGGGCCATGAAATCCAAATATGTCATCGTTCTTTTAGGAAGTAGAGACGATGGCAATGGAATGCGATCACGTAGACATCTTGGCTTTATTGAAGGCCCTGGATGTTGCCATCCATGTAGTTTCCATGGAGGGCCACGACCATCGGCTGGTTCACCACATCATCCCGGAGGGTGCTGAGCCCTCTCTGCATCTCCTCTACCACACCTCCCACTACGACATACTCTACCTGCGTTCCAAGCTCTGACCACTGCCGTACACTAAGGACTCCACCCACCTCAGGGCTGTTGTTCATTGGTTGAATAAACATCAAAAGTTTTAAGAAAAAGTCAAACAATTGCCTTTCATACCATAATGTAATTGTACAGTGATTATAAAACATACAAAGAAATATAATTTTGCACAATGTAGTTTTAAAAAGATTGTTTCAAATATGCATGGACATAAAACTAATTTCTCATGTGACAATGTCCAAAGTTATTACTTTTTTTTTTTACACAATCAATGCTGCTGTTTAGCTTTCTTCTGTCTTGGTTTCTCGCGCTGTTTTGAGACACTGGTTATGGCGGTTTCCATGCCAGCACGAGGCATTATGGGTAGGGACAGCTTTCCCATTTGGGTGGGGTACTTGGTTTTGATGTCGTTCTTGAACACGGGCTGGGAGAGCAAATACTTCAAGTGCTTTTTCATGCCCTTCACCATCTTCTGCTGCTGTCGGTCATCATGTTCATCTCTTCCTCTGCCTGAACAACAAGAATAGATTGTCAATCCAATTCAAAACGCATTAAAAGCATGGCTTGCGTGAAGCAAATTTATTATAAAAAAAATAAATAAGTAAATGGTACCCATCAAAACGTCATCATCCAAGTCCACCTCGAGGGCCTCCGCTGCTTGTTTGAACCAGGAGTTATGGCTCTTCTCTTTGCTGTTATGGTACTCGATCTTCTCTATTTGTCTCGCCAAGTTCACCCTCTCCTGTGAAAGTAAACCAGTATTATATTAAACAAACAACATCTCACTGAAGAAAAACCAACAACTAATGTCAAGAGAAGTCACCTTGATGGCATCCATGCATTTTGTCTGTATGGGGAACATGGGGACCTCTTCTTCATCCTTTCCAAGAGACCTGTAGATCTTCTTGAAGTTGAGCATATCGTCTGGACTTACTAGGAGCAAGCTGAGACCTTCTTTGGTGGCTCTTGCTGTCCGGCCGCTCCGGTGAACATACGTCTCAGATGTCCTTGGAACCTGGCATGTACAGGATGTTTTTATTTTAATAAACTGCTAACCTAACGTCTGAAGGTCTTCTCTTTTGAGTTGAATACCTAATTGATAGCCAACAAAGACTAAATATGTACACACTTATGACCTTCCTTTTATAATGTGAATAACTTGACAACTTGACAATAACTTGATTGTCACGAAACGTGTACCTGGTAGTGAAGAACATGCTGAACATCGGGAATATCCAGTCCTCTGGCTGCCACGTCAGTCGTCAAAAGAACACAACTGGAAATGCAATTATAAAAAAAGTTATTCCTGAGAAACGAGACAATACATACAAAATAATTATGAAAATCTATTAGATACATTAGAGTCTCAATTTTCAAATCCCGCCTCAAGACATCTCTTCTACACTGCTTTCGCTTCGCCCCCCCCATTCATCCTGGTGTCTGTGTTACACTGTCTGTTGTATGTCTCACCACCACTACCTAGTGTAAAGCGAGTCCTAGAAAAGCGATATAAAATTAATGTATTATTATAATACTGTGGAGTGTGTGTTGTTGGTGGCTGGTTTAAGCAGCCTCACCTGGTCTGAGTCAGACCGATTGACTCTGGGGCTGGGTGAGGCTGCACACCTGGTTTAACCTGTGGGCCTTGATTGGCCGGGCATTGGCCAATCAAGGCCCACAGGTTAAACCAGCCACCAGTACACACACTCAGGAGGAGCACTAGCATGTCAGCACGTACCATCTGCTCTGCCTGTTCAAACTAGCATTTTGCTTGCAAACTCTACAATAAACCGGTTCACCAACATCTGCCTGTGTCCTGCCATTTGGAGAAGCCCTGAAAGCCATTGTAGATGGCATGTGGCAGGGGAGACTGCCACAAATACATGCTCTGAACAGCAGCATATAGTTTATTATATAGTTATATAGTTCAAGGTTCAAGGTTTCTTTATTTGCCATATGTAACAAGTACAATGGAATGCTTACTCCCCATTCACTCCCCATAGTCATTTAATTGTGGGTACAAATAAGTCTACAACTCACCTTTCCCTCTCAGCAAACCTCTCCAGGTTTTTGAGACGTTGTTTCTGGTGCATGTTGGCGTGCAGGGGCAGCGGAGTGCAGTCCAAGATGACCAGTAAACAGTTCAGTCTCTTGATGCAGTCTATGCTGTTGGCAAACACCATGGTGCGTCCGGGATACTGCAGCAAGAAGTAGTAGAGGAAGAAATCCTTGTCGTCCTTGACACAGTGGATCTGAGTCTCCGTCAGCGTCTCCACGGTCGCCTCCTTCCTGGTCAGGTCGATGACCTTCGGTTTGGACCTGATGCCCACTTTCTCCATGAGAATCTCCAGCTTGCTCCGCCGGTCCAACTTCTTCTTTTTCTGCATTAGCCGCGAGGGCACGCTGGGGGCCATGGTCAGGGTGGCGGAGAAGACAAACATCTGCCGCTTGGGGTTGAAGTACGTCGTGCTCAGCATCTCCAGCATGCTCTCCAGTTCAGCAAAGTGGCCCCGCTCTACCATGCGGTCGGCTTCGTCTATCACGAGGCACCTGCCGAAGGATTGCCAGGTAAGGTAAATTATAATCGTTAGTGGAGGTTATTTTTTAATATAATATAATAATATATTTACATAGTGTATAGTGTCTTATTTTATCTTTATATGACTAGTGCCGTTATTGCGACTAGTGCTTACTGCTGAGCTGATCTGTTTTTCTCATACATAAAACACATTTCATTGTACTGTTGACCCCGTGTTAACCTACATACGACTAATACAACCGAAAACTGAATAGGGACTTACTTAAGGTGTTTGAGGCTGAGCAGATGCGGGTGTCCCTCCCTGATCAACTCCCACAGACGACCGGGAGTCGCAATGATGATCTCCGGCTGGCGCCTAAGCATGCGGCACTGTTTCTGTTGTGACATTCCACCCACGATTATAGCTGTCTTTATGTCTGCAAAAAACGGGCAAATATAGCTTTCAACACTGTCGGCGGTGAAATGCTTCAAACTCTTACCGTGACAAAATAGACGATCGAAAGGCTTACCGGTGAATTTTGCAACTGCGTCAATATGGTGTTTGACCTGGACCGCCAGCTCCCTTGTTGGGGTGAGCACCAGTCCAAGCAGAGGTCGACACCGGCTGCCGGATGGGTTTTCGTCTGCTTCGGCAGTATTCTCAAAGTCAAACTCGACATTGTCAATTACCTTAACACATCCCATCTTTCCATCGTCATTCTCCACATCACTTACATTCTCATCATCAGTGAGATAGTCTTTGACGTCATCCTCGTCTTGTCCTGCAAGGTCTTCATTGTCGTCATCGTCCTCAGTAGTCTCAGTGTTTGGCTCCTGCTCAGTCACAGAATGCGCATCACCCTCCGTCTTGGCATGAGATATGACCGGACTCTCTGTCTCCAAGTCAGAGGTTGGCTCATCCACACCGTCTTGATCTGGAGCGCCCTTCTTCCACTCCAGGATGGTGTGGATCATAGGGATGGCAAAAGAAAGTGTTTTACCGCTTCCTGCAATTAAAGCACACAGTGAGTATAGTGTTTAGTGGGTATGCATAGACGTGATTCTATTAGCTTTGGATATACATTTTAAATGGACCTCACCCGTCTCAGCTGCCCCCACTATATCCATGCGGTCTCTAATAGCTGAGGGCAGTGCCAGGGCTTGAATAGGAGTGGGTGAAGAAAACCCAAGGTAGCAAAGTGCCTTTAACACGGGTGCTGGAACAAACAGGTCCTTCCAAGCACTCACATCTGTGCTTTGGTTGCTGGAGCCAGACATGGCAGCATTGGTCCAATTTTTTGGCTTGTTTTTAGGGAGCTTTTTCGGTTTGTCCTTAAATGGTTGTTCTTTTGCCAGAACATTAACCTCAACCTCTACTTTAGACTCTGGCACTATTTCAGTTGTTGACTCGGTTGCTTTTTGCTTCTTTTCCTTCTTCTTCTTCTTCTTCGTCTTTTTGTCAATCTGTGTTTCCACTTCGGACTGCGCATTCATTTTTGAATCTGCACCTCCAGAGCTCTCTTCATTAGAAGCTCCATCCTCTGCCTTATCATCTCCATCAGCATCAACAGAAATGTTCTCAGGTTTGGCGTCTTTAGAAACGTTACCCTTTTTGTTCTTC
Organism: Trachyrincus murrayi; assembly: GCA_900323305.1. Taxonomy (NCBI): domain Eukaryota; kingdom Metazoa; phylum Chordata; class Actinopteri; order Gadiformes; family Macrouridae; genus Trachyrincus; species Trachyrincus murrayi. The sequence goes on from OOFB01006378.1 coordinate 7,681, forward strand.
TTTTTGGCTGGTTTATCTTTTGTTTTTCTTGTCTCTTGGTCTCCATCATCCTCCATGACAGGTTCCCCGTCATTCTTCTCCGCCTCACTAGATTTTCTTTTCCGAGCTTTCTTTTCTTTTTTAAGCAATTTTGAGGGAAGCTTCTCAGAATCTACCAAACTGTAATCCGTCAGCTCCTCAAAACACACCAGGCCATCCATCCCCTCATCGGAAAATAGACTGGGGTCGAGGTCTACTGCTTTCCATTTACCCTTTATATGAATTCCCCTATTATCAGACTTTTTCTTCGCGAAAAATTTGTTTTTCATCGGAGTCCCCTTTTTTGTCTTCATTTTCCTACAAAAGAATGGAACATTTGATTGTCTCGAGAATGAGAAACATTGCGACATTATGGTGAAAGAATAATGCAATCACTGCCTCATGGTTGCTAGTTCACTACTATTAGCCGAGTTGATTCCACGTCCTGAAAATATGATCGACAAATATCGATTCGATTTGACTGATCTGGTAAATCCTAGATAATCACAAGAATAATACATTAGAACGCACGTTAGTAACTTACCTTAAACTCTTAAATTCTTGTTTAGAAAGACTGCTAAAGTTAACTACACTCACATGTCACCAGAGCGCAGCCATTACAACGATGGTCACGTGACATACAAAGCTTTATTAGTCAACACAACAGCACAGAGGCCCTCGTAAGTTTTTATTCCCTTATACTTGTATTGTTATCATACATGCATGGTTTTTATGTGCACCATTAAATAAAGTATTATTTATTGTTTCGATCAATTTTATTCTAGTGGTTGGTATATACATTTAGAGGCACACAGCAGGTTTCATTTGTGGAAATATCTTTAATAATTTCGGCAGCCGACAGTATAATGTTTATAGATATTCCGGTAACTTCTCTAAGCATCTATTTTTAACATCAACAACATCTTTCACTGCTTTGTGGGGTCTATGACCCTGCCCATGAAAATTAAACTGTTTGTATCCTCATGGTAAATGAAGAAGAAGAAGGGTCTATTGATGGTGAAGGTCATTGGCAAAGAGTATGCTGTAATACCAACTGTTGTTGCGGCTGCTGCGGTGGTCCCCATCTCATCCACCTCTATCACGGCCTTGTGCAGCACCTGCATTCACGTGCAAATCAATATTACCAGATGCTCATTTCATATTTAGAACGACGTGTGATATTGACAACAAACTTACCTCTGACACTTTGATGCCTTTGACTTTGGACAACCTTGTGAGATTTGCTGCAGTATCAAAGACAGTGGAAACACCCATATCTGGAAGAAGGTGGTGCAGGGAATACGATTGCTCCATTTTGAATTTGGGCATGTTGACCTCCAGTTTGCTAGTACAAATGAGACCATACACGGTATTTAGATGAGTGTGAATACTTCCTAGTTCTTCTTCTTATGTAGGCCTAATATGCTCTTGTCATTAAACCTGTTTACATGTTTTATTTACATTTTCCGGAGCTTTCTGACCCACAACTGGAATCTCTTAGCGGTGATTGCATCATCGATCGAGGTGTAATCCATGTCTTTGTTGGGCAGGAGGATCAACATGGCAACACCGTGTCTATATGGAAGCTTCAACACTTTGGCACCAAGGGGTATGTCTTCCCCTGTGTAAAAGCTATCTTCTAAAAACATCATAGGCACCTGCACAATGTTATAGTTATCAATGTAGAATGGGGCATATGCTGTGTTATTGGGATTAAAAGGCACATTCCATTCCCCTGTTTGGAAGGAAAATCACAGTGTTATTTAGTTTATTATAGGGGCAAAGTAAATATACATATATATATATATATTTTTTTTTCTTCTTATAAACTGGAAAACATACCTTGAAAGAAAATTGTGTTGATCAACATGAGCTGGGTGAGTGGATCCAAGCTGTTTAACAATTTAGTCACTTTGTTTCCAGTCTTTTGGCTGCTGTACTCGTTAATGATATCGATACTGGCCTCTGTGTCTGTGAAGTTTACATGACTGATGTCGGCATGGAAAAACATCTTGATCTGCTCATTGAAATTTGTCTCTATCTCAAACCCTTGAGAAATAAACAGGGCAGTGCTCTGAACCAGCTTCATTGATGTATCCTGGGTGATGTTTCCATGGAGATATTGGAATAGTTTAGGAATTAATTCTGGCTGACCAACCACGTCCAACTCCTCCAGATTGAAGCCCTTCAATATTTCATCTCTTGTAATGCCATCGGAAGCCAAAGACATGGTGGCGAAAGCAGTCGAGATGCTTAGAGGTGACAAAAAGATGTTCTTGTCATGGAAACTTGATATTCTTTTGTAGAGATTCATAGAGAAGTCCATATTCTTGAAAGCGAGATCTTGTATGCTAGCACTGGGTAATTGGGTTTGCGCAAGGGCCAGGGTGTACATATAGGTACACATAGAAACATAAAGATTGAAGAAAAACACTATGCTCATTTTCTGCCCCACCATTGTTTCCGTTGGGAAGGTTTAACTCAACCTAAAATGTTAAGTATTAAAATGGAACAACATTAAAAATTGCCTAATTAAATGGTTTGATTCTTAAAATCGTATTTAATACAATAATATATTGCATCGAAATACATAGGCCTACCGTTCAAACTTCAATCAACAAAACAAAATGTCCAAAACCACCATCTACTATTTGGGGATACAAAGTACAAGTTTTGAGGGGTTAAATATTAACCACGAGAGGAACCTTAATGTTGATCTAGATTAACCCATTTCAATACATTACTGAATAAAAGTCAACAGTAGAACCAGATACTTAGGGAGTCAGTGTCACTTTAATAACATACAAAATAAAAATGTATGAATACAGGAAGCTGCTGCAGCCATAACATGAATAATGTATACCAAAACTGATTATTTTAGTACCTATCAAAGAATGTGTGAGTAGGTGAAAACAATGCAATCATATAAAACCAAACAACACTGTATACTGCAAATCTTGCATATGCAGTTCCAAACCAGAAAAGCAACACCCAAT
>OOFB01006378.1:10714-21949 GCA_900323305.1 Trachyrincus murrayi
AAATCCAAAAGAAAAGAATAACAATCAGAGAATCACCCAAGAAGTCAACTAACACAGACGATTACTGAAATTCTATGTGGTTGTATTTTAAGGAGGTCTACGCTGTGAGTGTAAGTGACCTCTCGGCATGTTACACAGAAATACATAGAAACAAAACAGTGTTTCGCCACAATAAAAGGTTAAAGACCTAGCTAAGAAAAATAAAACCTCCAGAAATGCAATTAGCATTGCTTGTTCGATAGATTGTTACTATATCATGAAACTATAATCGTAGTTCTTTGGAATGATACTATACGAGTTAATAAAGAATTTGAGCACGAATTGACAGATAGCGCTTACACCAAGTGGTTTTGAAGTTATTCTCCAATTACCTGAACAACCAATCAATGACTTATAGAATGATTTAACCATGACTAATTATGCTACCCCTCATAACTAACAAAGTCTTGATATCCTATTTAGGTGCTCTTCAAGAAAGCTCAGAGACGCTGCTGCACACGAGAAGCATTATGCTTGTTGCATTACACCATTGAAATCAACTTCAGACACAGGACACAACACCACCAAGCACCTGGGACTCCAGAAAAGGCTTGACCCAGTTTACCTGAAATGTCTTCTTAGTAACTTCCAGAAGGAAGACAGGAAGGTGTTTGATATCTAACCATCATGCCTTAAGTTGCTTGACACCCAATATCATTTTTGCGTGATTCATCTTGGACCCAAAACAACTGTGTAAAACCAACATGTTTTTTGTAGTTTTTTTTTATGCACAATCTGTTACAAGCGTGTGGATTGCAAACATAAGCCTACAGTTGGTAATGCCTGCGCCACACTGGGACCATGCAGAGTATTACAACAATGCAGCTGTTCTACGGACAACAAGCCCCATTCAGCCACACATGCTGCTCCACCGGCCGGATTTAGATATTGCGACTTTAACTGACAAGTTACCACCAAGACGGGCATCTAGATCACGCCCACCTCAGAACCGACTTGTAATACTTTTGCATCCTACATTTTGCAGTTTAATTATTTGTTTTATAGTTGTTGAATACAATCTGCTGAATTAATTAGGTAGGTTGTCTGTGGGCATAACAGTAGAAGCAGACAGGCAGGTGCGGGGTAAGAATTTGTCTTAACCGTTATGTCTGAACACATCCAATATAGAAAAAGGTATTTGGCTATATATAGTATACACCCCAGATCATTACAATATAGATATTAGGCAATTAAAATGATGTCTTTTGTTACTTTAAGAATAAATTAACGCTTCCATTTTTGGTGCTGGCCAAAATATGATTCCTGTTGATTTAAATTACTTTTGACAAATTACTAAATATTGGTTGATTACAGATAACTTATCATATCCTAAAAAAAAAGAAAGTATTCTCATACCAGGTACCACCACTGTTAAAAATGTAAGGAGCTCTGTCCCCCAGTGGCAATCTCTTCATCTGTAGTGTAACCCCTAGTCCTCCCTGGTGCCCACAGAGCACCCACAATTGTATACTATCTGCAAACAACCAACTTTTCCTCTTACAATACTTTTTATTTTAAAATGTTCCTGTCTTCTTAAATAAACACTAGCCCCACCCATTGAGAATAGGGAGGATAAACAAAACAATACAATTTGGAAATTGAAGGCGCTATGGTAAAAAAGGTCCTTACAGACTTGGTTTCACTGCATCAGAGTTCTGTAATCACCATTTTTCCAGCCTCAGTGCCAGGTTAGACTGCCCCTGCCTTCTCTCTTTCTCATTCTTCTTCTCTATAGCTTGTCAGCGACCTAACCAGGGAAACTGTGTCAGCCTTCTGGCTGGCCGCGTGGTCACATGTGCAAAAGGTTAGAGGAAGGAGCGAAGCTACCCCTGGATGTGGTTGCCAATCCAGGCAGCTGGTAAACAACATAGGCCACTAGAAGAACATCTCCCACCACTCCTCACTGGCTGGGTTTGCTTTGTGGACTTGCTTCAGTACTTGCTTCACTATTCTTTGCACCTGGAAGAGGGGGAAGAAAACAAAAAGTGCTTTTATAAATGAAACAGTAATAGTCATTACTATGCAAGAGAAGCATGGTGGCTTACCTGAGCTACCAGTCGGTTTACCCTCTGCTTGCAAAGGAACGGTGGGTGGCTGCTGAGATTGCCTATGAAATCAACAAATAATGTTAGTGACAAAAAATACACAACTACCAGGCCGACCTCCATTTCCAGTTTAGATGTTGGACTCACCGATCAAAGTAGGCTTGCCTCCTCCTCCTCAGCTCCTCTGCTGTGAGCGTTTCACTCTGGCTGCCTCCCGGACCTGCTGAACTACCAGATGTCTGGCCACTGACCTTCACATTCACCACTTTGGTCTCTGAAGCTGCATTGCTCATTACTGATCCTGTACGAAAAATTAAAAAACTTTCTTGAATATTTTTTTGCCCCCTAAACATTGACCGACCCAGGTAATACATTGCACACTTAATTTGATGTTTTTTGTGATCTCTCCAAAAAACAATAAAACAATGCATTGGACAACCAACTTAGAACCCATATGCTTTCAATAAGTATACTAACTACACTACATCATAGAGCTGTGAAAAAAGGAAACATGTCTGTTTAGACAAAACATTTTGAGTCTACTTTCATGAGCTTTCTCATATTTCTTGCATGGAGCCTTGGGCAAGTTGGAATGAATCTTTTATAATGAATAATACACCATCAATGTTATTTACACAAATAATAGTTCAGCATTTGCCTTGGAATGTTACATCTCAGCACTAAGAGCCTGAACCTCAACAGAGGAACCATATTTCCCACCATCACCTCAAAGGCGGAAACACATTGAATCCTTCAGTTAACCGATCCAGTACCCTGCATGCTGAGCTGTATGGCCCTGCGAAGGTCGGCTTCCTCATCCTCCACCTCCATGTCCTGTTTGCTGAGTGCCAAGGCCTTCTTCAGCTCCTCCTCATCGCCTTCATCCACAACCTCGTCCTCCACAGCCATGGCGATCTCCGGCTGGCTTGCAGCCACCGATCTGCTGCTCAGAGTAGTAGGCATCGTCAGTGGCTTGGATGAAGTCATTGCCAACGCAGAGCTGATTTGGGACAATTAGACATGCTGTAGGAACTTGGAGCTGTGGCTAAAATGTTGGCACCTATTTGAATGGCATATTCATACCTTTGGCCACTACTAGACTGAGCTTCATCCTCTCCGATCAGCCTGGGACGCTGCTGCTGCTGCACTCTCATAAGGCCCAGGATCTGCTCTGCCTCACACTCGGGCAGATTTCCTCGGATTACAAATATGGAATAGCCTGCAGAAAGACGTACGTTCAAGGGTTCCTTCCTTAATGCAATATCAAGACATGGTACAAAAAGTGGAGCGAAGATTTGGCTTTTACCTTCCTGTTGTAACTGCGCAAGGAAGAGGGCTAGATAGGTGTCTGAGATCAACTCTGGTCCCGTCAACAGTGAGTTCAGATTAAACCACTGCAATGGAATGTTTAGCCAAACGTCATCAATGTTGAAATGTGGACAACAAAGATTTGATTTTACCAGTGGCAAATACCACTTCTGATGCTCATACCTGTTGTCCAAGTTTACGTATTGTAAACCAGTGCTCCTTATAGTTGCAAATAAAGGCCATCTCGCCTCTGAAGCATTTGAAAATAAAACAAATAAAACATCACATTTAGACCAAAATGCGATTGTTCCAACCACCAACTTAAAGGATACAGTGCAGCATGTGCAAATGATATTAAAACATTTAAAACAGCTCTTACATAGCATTAATCATTAGGGTCTGGTATTCCCTGCTGTTGAAGAGGATTAACTCCAAGCCCCAAACTCCCAGTGCATTGCTAATAACCTGGAGGACATTGGAGAGAGATTCATTATTTACCCAAGTTAGAACTCTTAACTCGTTTAGAACTAGAAACTGTTTAACATTGAGTGGGGAGCCTCACTTGTATCGAAAAGAAACCACTGTCGTCCATGTTTCCAGAAGGTTGCTACAAACACATCAAACGAAAGTTAAGTAACAATCGCTATAATCCATTTTAAAGCAAAAAAACATGCAAATGATTGTGTACCATATGCTATGTATTGGCTAAACTACCTGTAGAAAAGTCCTATACTCCTCACTGGCCATGCCCCCTTCTGCCATCCTCATCCTTTCCTGTTCATCCAGCTGATGAGCGATTGATGACAGATCCACAGGAGTGAAATACTCACCTTGCAGCAAATTGTTGAGACAGTGTTGAGCGCAAAGGGAGCCCTCTTGCTACAAAGCGGCATGGATCAGTTAGGTTGTTATTATTTCGACATGTCGAAAGGTTGACACAATTTAAATTCCACCAACGAAGAAAATCGGATAACGCTAATAAATATAAGCAAGATGATTACATTTACTTTTCGTACAAACACTAGCTTTCTCTGGTACACCGGGTACAATAGCAATTAATCGCTGTACTTAAATTAACAACTTAGAAATACACGACAGAAATAAGCAGTTATTTAACAAGGAAGATGCAGTTTACTAGCATTAGCTTAGCTGGTGGGCCAAAACAATACGTTTAATATCACTAATAAGTCCGTTAACTTCGGTTAGAAGTAAATGCACTGCAGCGCGGCTGAATACAGCAGCAGCGCTAAAAGTTGTCCACTCAAAAACAACACATTTTCATAGATCAATATTCAAAATAAAATACACAAACTTACTTTCTCATGGAATATGGACTCCATATTTAATTATCTGTCAAACATTCAACTCTGACCTTCGACCCGGTTACGTTTCACTCCAACAGCCTATCAGAGGGTCGGGTTATTTGTTTTTGTTTGTGCGTATTTTTTTTAATGCAATTTGCAAGCGTCAACCTTCTTAATTAAACGTTAGATAATTTATTTTCTATGAAACTATAATATAGTTTGTCGCCAGAACAATGTTTTGTTTTTTTTGTTGTTGCAAGGAAGCGTAGTTACGTCGTAAAATGTTATTACGACTGTGACCATTTCTTTACGGCAGATAAAATATGGCGGAAGGTGAGAATACACTCAGCGGAGTGGATCTCAGCAAGGTACGGGTCTTATAAATGTTTAAAACTGTTGAAATGGTCCGGGCACCATGACATCGTTACATTGTGTGTAACGTACATATGTTGTATTGTGCCATGTTGCTTGGCGTTGCGGTGGGGACCTGTTATTCCCCTGTTACCGATCGCTGCTAGCTGCTATGATAATGATAAACAGTGTAAGATACCCTCTGCGTCCGAGCAGTCGACTTGTTATTGACTACCGCCGGCCAGGCGGAATCATATCGCGTGTTTCGGTTTCGGTGCATGTTACTTTCGTGTAAAACATATTCGTGTTTAATGCCGTCGGTCGGTTGTTAAAATGTCAACATATGTATTTTCGTTTATTCGCAGCACATTTCACACGTCATAAATCACGGGAGACAGGCCTGATTGGATAGAAAATTGAAAATACCGATGGTGTGAATTCATGATTATAAGCAAAAAATACTACTAGTAATAAATACATGTTCATAATCAACAATTTCATGCGTAGATATAGACTGACGGCTCAAATTCATTGCATATTACTTAATGACACATTCGTTAAAGGTGTAATCGACGGAACGAAATGTAGGCGTAATAGGAATGTCTTTTTGTTCCTTCCTTATTTTGATTGTGCAACAGTGAAACATGGCCAACTAGCCAGTTGCAAGGGGAGAAATTCACGTTTATTAGATTTTCATAGTAAAACGTCTACTTGAACCACATTTTTTGGCAACTATTACTGTACAAGCTTAACAAGGTGTGTCTAATATTGATGTCATGGCGTGTTGTCCTTCTGCTGTCCTGCAGAAATGGCTGGATGCCGCAGACAGCTGTGCAGAATTGCGGACCTACCTGCGGGACCAGGTGCCACAGACCTACTGCCTGGACTCGGTGGTTGATCCGCAGGAAGAGGAGCGAGTGCAGAGATGTCTCCTCCACCCACTGGAGTGTTTCCTGTTTGGAGAGGATCCACAGGAGGGGTTGGCAAAACTCAAGCAGGGCAGTGAGTCCTCAGAGCTATGTGGACGTGTCTTCAAGGAGGGAGAGACAGTCTACTCCTGCAGGTCAGAGTAGACCAGAGCTGCAACTAACCATTTTTATTTTCATTGTCGATTAACCTATCAATTCACCTTTTTTCGAGGGCTCTGGATGTCTTAAATGTTCTTGTTTTTGTCTGATGAACAACCAAGGCAGACATTATTAAGATATTATTAAGCTGTCATTGAACAAAATAATGAGAGAAAATTACCTTTTTGTTTGATCATCACCAGATTGTGTTTCTTTATGATCTTCAAATGGGAGTCATCCTTCAAGGCTTTTAATTTTACGGCCAATTGCTTAAACACAATGTTATTTCATACATCAATCGGTTGAAGTCAGACTCTTATCGAGGGGGAAATATAATGCATGATGCATCATTATATTTATCCATTGATAAATATAATTATGCAATGGATATATTTATCCATTGGTAAATATAATGCTTTATTTTTGTATCCAAAAATGTTTTATTTTACAGTTTTTTTAATTTGTAACTTGTTTTTTTTTAATTAAATGTTCTGCATATTAATGAGCCAACTTGCATTCTACTAATCGCAGGGACTGTGCAATTGACCCCACCTGTGTGCTGTGCATGGATTGCTTCCAGGAAAGTGTGCATAAAGGCCATCGCTATAAGGTACCGCCTATATACTGTAATTCCTCTGACCATATATATCTATTTTTACCATTGTGTCTTATCTAAGGATTGAAAGAAATTATACATTTTCCAAATACACTGATCTTGATTCCAAAAAAAGTTATTTACCAGTCGTGTGTAATCGCAACATAATCATCCCTGTCTTGCATGTGCTCAGATGCACGCATCATCGGGTGGGGGGTTCTGCGATTGTGGAGATGTAGAGGCCTGGAAGATCGGCCCCTGTTGCTCCAAACATGACCAGGGGACAGCTGTTGCCATGGAAACCGTGAGTTACATTACATAATAGGCTGAGAGGGGGGAGGTGGGAAGGATGTAATTTCTTTCCCATTCTGTGAACCCCAGATTCCTTTATTTTTTTTTCCTTTTTTCTTAATCTTTGACCAGTAGTCCTGGCTGTATTTTTGGCTTTGGATAGCGGAAGAGCATCTGGGAAAGTGACATTAAATGACCTGCACTGCCTGAGAATGTTTAGAGAGTCGTGATGAGTGTTTGCTTACATGATTATAAGCTATGGAGGAAAACAAACAGCCATTCTTCAGCAGTAGTTTGACTCAGGATTCATTGTGGCTAGACTGAGATGTGACCAATGTGATCAATGGCAATGTTAATATTTGGCTGCCTTTGTTGGATTTCTGCAATACATGTCAATTGCCATCCAAATGCTTTGAGCTAATGAATCACAACACCAAGGTCCTTTTACGGTTAACCCATTTCCGGTGTTAATTTGTCTCACTAGCTCATCACAGCTACTGGGCTTCCATTTTGATAAGGCCAATACCAAAGCCCTTGAACAAACACACGGAGCGTGATGGTTCTGTGACTTTTTTTCCATAAACAACAGGTGCCTCAATTAAGAGGCGCCCCTACACAAAGCAGGCCTGGCCTGCTTTGTGTTTTCCACTGCAGATCTAAACGCTGCTTTAACAAGTACTGACACTTTACATGTGGCAGTACTCCACATTGAACATAAAAAATATATTAATAAAAACCAAAACAAAACATGATTATTAGTGTATTTCAGGAACAGATCACTGATTCATCCAACTGTCACACCTGCCACATCTTTGCCACACAGCATCACTCTCTACAAGATGGGACTCTCTTCCTATAGTCCAGCCGCTGGCACCAATTAATGCTGGTGGAAGGAAAGAGGACCTGGGTTCGAATCCTGAGTCTGGTGAACTCCGGAGGCAACATAAAGTACTTTGCCAGCATCAGAGCAAGCCTGCCAACTATCGGCTACACAGGGAATTGGCAAAGGTTATCCAAGTAAATGCGGCCACAGCAGATTGACTCGAGGCTGAAGGGTTACAAGGAGTGCTAAATGTTTGTGTCTGATAGGAAGACATATGCCCATGCCTCATGTATATAAACTGTGCTTTTCAGGACGCCAGTGTGCTGGATCCGGTTCTACGTGAGCGCACTGAGCTGCTGTTTCGGTTTCTCCTTCGCTACATCACAGAAATGCTGGTCTGGGAGAAATACTACGAGCTCCCAGAAGATCTCGAGCCCAGGTACTGCCCTATGGAGTCAGACCAGTCGCAGTATTAATGAATGCACACAGAAGGATTCACAAATGTATTTTGGGATTTATATGTAAATGACTCTCTCCACAAAAATATTTATTGTATATAAATGTAAAGAAAACAAAATAAGGTTCACAAATGTATTTCTGATGCACACACAAACATTTGACTTTGACATGACTTACAACAAGGCGGTAACCAGCTAAACATGTTAATACAAATATAAGTATATTTTAGATCCTTATATCTAATTATTCTTGAGTAACTCGAGAATAATAATTATTCTCGAGTAACTCGAGAATAATTCATGAAAACGTGATGAAACGTAGCTAACCTAATACCTAAACTAACCCCAAACCCTAAACTTGACCATCTCTAACAGAATACCTAAACCAACCCTAACCCTAAACTTAACCATCTTTAACCTGACAATGTAGTTCTTGTTTTTACCTGCTTGTCTTATGTTTATTGTTATGCGCCAACGAACCAAGGCGAATTCCTTGTATTTGAACAGATACTTGGCAATAAAACTTATTTTACTTAACTTACTTACTTAACTTTCTGATTCTGATTCTTATTGTCGTGTTATTACATGGAGTGATGCTAGACCTAGTGGGTTGATGCTTAACATAATATTAGCCATATCGTAATCATATGATATGGCTTCAATGCTTCAAAGACTGCCTTACATCCAAGTTATCCAACATCGTTCTGTGAGTTCCACAGATGAGTTTTCTAGCTGGTCAACATATCCACATTACAAATGACAGCTGTCCAATTGAGTTTTTGTGTGTACAGTGAATTGTTGCTAAACCATAATATTCCCCCCCCCCTTCCCTGGTGTCATATTTTCAGTGTGGACGAAGACTCCTATTTATGCGTGCTGTACAACGACGACCATCACTCGTTCGACCACGTCATCTACAGCCTGCAGCGCTCCATCAAGTGCACCCGGGCTGTAGCCCAGGCTCACACAGCGCTCATCGACAAAGAGGTGTTTGGACTTTTACTTAACGATCACCCAGGAGGATGGAACCACTTGGTGTGGGGTAGCACATCTTAAAAAAATCCCACTTTGAATCAATAACGTCTCTTTACGTGTAAAACAGGGCCGGTGGATCGTGAAGAAAGGAACGGCTCTTGCCTGCCAGGAAGTGAATGACCTCATCGAGGTAAATTCCAATACAATTATTCAGCATTCACGACCGGTGACTTTTTCGTTTTGTCTCTATGTTACATACCTAACTCTGGCCGTTCTTGCAGTCCAACTCCAAGCACATTTCCCAGGAAGCTCTGCGCGTGGAGGTCCTTCTCTATGCAGTGGTGGCCCATCAGAGCTTTGCTCTGCGCCTGGGCACCTGGTTCCAGCAGATTATCAGTTACTCAGGTATGAGCTTTGAAGCTTCCTCTTTGGCTCATTTGATATTGGTAGTGTGGTCTCTTGCTGTTTAAAAAAAATTCATCAATCATGAATTCTTTATAAATGTCATGTTTAAAGCATCATTAAAGTTTGGTAGAGGTTTGGGTTGTGTATTTACTTTGCCATGATGTAACTCCAAATATTGGCGAGATATCTTCAATAGTCGTTCCGTAGATTCAGACTTGATAATCCAATAGTGTTTTTTCTCTCTCCACTATTGACCTACATTGCACGGCGAAACAGGTCTCAAAGTCACACTTTTAGCACACAAACCAACAAAGTGGATTCTGCCAATGTATAAAATAACAAAACCCAATTCAGCGTTTTTTGGAAATAGAAATATATATATATATATATATATAACAAACACAGGGATTCAGTCTCAGAAGTCTCATCTTCCTAATTCAAATAGTAAAATCAACACAAAGTTGACATTTCTATTTCCAAAAAACGCTGAATTGGGTTTTGTTATTTTATACATTGGCAGAATCCACTTTGTTGGTTTGTGTGCTAAAAGTGTGACTTTGAGACCTGTTTCGCCATGCAATGTAAGTCAATGGGGGAGAGAAAAAAAACACTATTTTGGATTATCAAGTTGGAATCTACGGAGCAACTATTGAAGATATCTCGCCAATATTTGGAGTTACATCATGGCAAGGTAACTACACAACCCAAACTTTAATGATGCTTTAACTAACTAATGAACTATATATTTGTATGCCTTTATGGACAGCACAGTGAAAATGTGTGGTTTTGCTTTCAGTTGGATTCAGGCAGGTCTTCTGTCAAATATTCCTTGAGTATAGACCAGTGCACCAGGATCCTTGTTTAGTCAGCCAACTCATGCTGCATGACTTTGTGATGCACAAGGGTAAGTGGAATCTGCACACCCAGTTCAATCACAATCACCCTGTCCCGTTTTCTGTTTCTTAACCGTAAAGCTGTTCCTTTTGTCTCTCTTTCCACTAGGAGCTCGCAAGATAGTGTACGAGTTGATTTTCTGCAGCCTGCTCATGGATACGGAGTCCAAGAGACTTTTTGCAATTGAATTTACAAAGGTTTACATTTTTTCCAAAATAATTTTTCTAAATATTTTTTCTAAATCATTTTTTAATTACTAACGACTCTTTCTTTGGTCTTCTAGAATTACGATATGCTGCAGCAGTGCTTCATCTTTGATTATCATGACAGGAGTATATACATTTCTTCTCTGTCTGTCCAGATCTTCACTGTGCCCACACTGGTGAGCGTTGGCTGTTATGAGGGCATCTAAACGTTTTTATTTTCTTTGGTGTTACATGTGTGTTTGCAACCTGCATGAGACTAGAGTTGTTATGATTATTAACTTATTTTTAATTAGATCTATGTTCTGAACTTTCTTGTGGAGTAAATGATTTGAGTACAAAAAAAGAAGTACATATTAAGACATGTATGTATTTTAACATTTACATTCGGCCATTTTGCAGGTGCCTTTATCCAAAGGGACTTACAGTAAGTGCATTACAACTTGTGTCTCTCTGCCCCCCCCCCCCCCCCCCCCC
>OOFB01006380.1:0-12511 GCA_900323305.1 Trachyrincus murrayi
ACGGTGTACACAGAGGGAGGCCTGGTGGAGGGCAAAAACATCCGCCTGGGATTCCGTCGCCACATGGACGTTTTCAAGGGAATTCCCTTCGCCGATATGCCCGGGAGGTTTGAAAAACCCAAGCGACACCCTGGATGGGACGGTGGGTAAAAAAGATTCAACTTTGGAATGAGTCGTGGGAGTTGTGTTGAGAATATGTGTCTATTAGACAAGGGGTCGGTTCAAAAACAACCCAACATTATTTGGTTTTAGTTGGTTTGGTATTATTACTACCTGAGATCCATCTGTTTTGGTAACATTTGATGTCATTGGGTTTTCAAACAGCAAAGCCCAGAGTTCCCCAAGGAATGGAAATTATTTCCTTTGAAAGAAAGGGTAGTCATCTTTCTTTTATGTATACCTGAGCGTAAGGAAACTTTATTTGTCTTACGTACATGTATTATATACAGAACATAGTCTAGTTTCCTTGAACTGTCATCACCTCTTATCTTTCTGCATGTATCTTACATTTGACCGTCATTTCTTCACAGGAATCCTTAAAGCCACTGACTATCGGCCGAGGTGCCTTCAGCTAAACCTTATCTTTACTTCCAGCCGTGGTAGCGAGAACTGCCTTTTCCTCAACATCTGGGTCCCTCATGGTCGTCAAGGTTAGGACTGATATCAATTGGGATTACCTTAATGGGGAACCGTGACGCTCTGCTATTTTGTAATATAAGAGAGTATGGTTGGACCATTGACGCCATTGGTCCTTTTTGGAGAATGCAAATTCTTGACCAATGACGTCAATGGTCCAATCTTTCTGCAATTTGTCGCGGAAAAGGAGTTGATGTTGCACACCGCAAATGGTTCCCCTTTAAGTTGGTTTCTACTCAAGTTGTATTGTCTGTCACAGGGGAGTTCTCCTGTCGGAAGTTCAACTCTTGATGTGGTCTTGATTTGTTCTCGTTGTTTCCCAGTGTCCAGTGGTCTCCCAGTTATGGTGTGGATCTTTGGAGGGGGCTTCCTGGTGGGGGGCTCCATGGGGGCCAACTTCCTGGACAACTACCTGTACAGCGGGCAGGAGATAGCGGACAGGGGGGACGTGATCGTGGTCACCCTGGCATACCGCGTGGGCACCCTGGGCTTCCTCAGCTCTGGAGACTCAAGCCTGCCTGGTGAGTGACAGTTTATTAAGGGAATAATTATATCAGTATAAAGAACCTTCACAGGTTAAATTAAATACAACAAAATAGTCCGATTACTACTAGTAGCCTACAATGTATCGCCATTCAGTGGCCGAAAGACCACGTTGCAACAAAATGAACTCACAATCGTGATGTTATTTGCTGTTTTCACAATTATTCTCTGACCAGCTGAAAGACCTTAATTTGCCCATGGTGTCGATTGTTTTCCCAGGTAACTACGGTCTGTGGGACCAGCAGGCGGCCATCGCCTGGGTCCACAGGAACATCCGCTCCTTCGGAGGAGACCCCGACAACATCACGCTCTTCGGAGAGTCTGCTGGTGGAGCCAGCGTTAACTTCCAGGTGAGGAAGGCTTCCCCCCAGGATGTGTGGCCGGCTCTACACGCAAAGCCCAAATGCTATGGGAGTGTCAATGCTGTTCAATGCAGTCGCTGTTGCCTTAAACCTTAAAGAATTAGATGGCTTTTGTAACTTGTAACCGGTTAATGTGTTTGTGTGTGTCTGTACCACAACAAGATTATAACTCCCCATAACAAAGGACTGATCAAGAGAGCTATCTCTCAGAGTGGCTCGGTCTTCTGTCCCTGGGCCATCAACAGGAATCCACGCAGGTTCGCAGAAGAGGTATTTATCAGAACTTCACTTCTTCTTCTTCAAAAAACGAAACCTTTACATGGTCAGACAATAACTAGAATGCTTTGAGTGCCTTGGAACACACTATATAAATGCAACGATGAAATGATATCATTTATTACAAAGTGGGCATTTCCAAATAAGTGGTACTTTCATTACACATCATTTTTGGATCCAGTTTCGGAGCATGAAATGACCTACGCTCTCTTGTTCTTCCTCTCTTCTCTCCAGATAGCTCTGAAGGTGAACTGCCCCACCGATGACAGGATGGTAGCCTGTCTGAAGATGACCGACCCGGTAGCCCTCACCATGGCAGGAACCCTCAAAATCTCCAGCTCCGCTGATAGTAGGTCCTATAACAGAGCACCTTGGCTGGGCCAAGCACTAAGAAACACTACGTTCAACCTTTTGGCTCGGGTGTTTGACTCCCAGCCAAAAGATAGTAGGATCGATATCCATATCCTGAGCGTGTATGAAACAGACTACAGATAGACTGTTCCACTCACAGCGAGTTTGATCTAGAATATCCTCTGAACAACCCCCTTATCCACTCCTTAATGTCCTCTGAATGTACTGTCTCGTTTGGATAAAAGTGTGATATTGTGATATCCGTCTACACCAGGCCCTGTTGTGGGCAACCTGGTCCTGGCAGCCACGATGGACGGAGACTTCCTTCCCGACGAGCCCAGTAACTTGTTCCACAATGCTGCCGACATCGACTACATCTCTGGTGTCAACGATATGGACGGACACCTCTTCACTGGCTTAGACGTGCCCTCCATCAACAGCCCCTTTTTGAACACCCCTGTGTAAGTCCTGGTTGGTTGGATCGTGCCGATGTTAACCTGACGGATCTGACCAGGATGTCACTGTTATTTCTTCAGATGTGTTATAGTCATTCACTTCTTCTCTCATTCCCTAATCCCCATATAGTGAACACGACATATAATAGGCTACACCATTTAGGGAACAAGTAAGGAAATAGGAATAGGGGAAGACACGTGCTAGATCAGATGTATTGGATGAATCCGTTGAAAATGAAAACTTCTATGCATCATGGGATAAAGTGTTGAAATAAGTGTATAAGTGTAATCAGTTGTACACTTCTTTTATGGGGCATTATGGGTATTATGTATGAGGTAGTGCACTATATAGGGGACAAGATTTGTACACCCAGATTTCGGGCAGCACTACAAAATGGTGACGCCCTAAAAAAGGTGCACTATAGGAACTATAGGGTACATGTGGACGATTCTGGACACGGCCAATGTTTCTCTCCACAGGGAGGATGTGAGGACACTCCTGGGCTCCTACACTAAGGAGAAAGGCCTGGCAGGCATGCACAGCGCCTTCTCCACCTACACCTCCACCTGGGGATCCAGACCCAGCCAAGAGACCATTAAGAAAACTATTGTGGAAATCGGAACAGACTTCATCTTTATGGTTCCCATCCAGGTCTCCCTCTATCTTCACTCCAATGCCACGTAAGAGAACAAGCAAGCAAGGTGGATTTTATTACAATGTTTGTCGACAGTACACTATTATATATATTCTTTTACCATCGTATACTTGTATCTTATATTTCTCTTTAAATGTTTAGGGCCAGCGGGCTGTATAAATATACTTGCCTTGCCTTTAGTTAGTTAGCCAAAACGACGACATCGCATACAGCGCCTTTAAATTATACAAATTACCTTATAGATAGGCCTACTGTTAGATATATTAATGTGGTCGAAAAGCTATGGTAGACCTAGCTAACAAGCTAATAGTTAAAGCTATATGCTATCTTCTTTCATTATTGGAGACTGTCCATCGGGGCTTCTATAAGGTGCAATTAAGCCCTGCGTGTCGTCGTTTGTTTGCCATGGTAACCATTAGTTCTCCTCGTTTTGTCCCGGGCCAAAGCATGAGCGGCACCGGCCGTACGTACTCCTACCTGTTCTCCCAGCCCAACCGCATGGGCGGTCTGGCCCGGCCGTACCCCAGCTGGATGGGAGCGGACCACGCTGACGACCTGCAGTACGTGTTTGGGAAACCATTCAGCAGTCCCCTGGGATACTGGCCCAGGCACAGGGACGTCTCTCGGTACATAATCGCCTACTGGACCAACTTCGCCAAGACTGGGTAAAAGAAAATTCTGCTATACGATGATGATGATGATACGAGAATTACTTAGAATGATGGCATTTTCTGTTTAGCGTAATGTTATTGTAATGTTATGATCTTTATACGTGTTGACTTTCAATGAAAGCAACTTTTTCAAGTTTCAAGTTTATTGGAGATAAACTTGAAAGAGACAAGACAATAAAGACAATAAGAGCACAATGAGTTATTAATGGTGTATGCTGATGATACGATAATTACTTTAACCGTGTAATTTTCTATTTATATAATTTTTATAATGTTAATGAACTTGAACTTTATTTATAAAGGACACTTCATACGCAAACATCGTAAATTGCTTCACACAATCAAATAAAATACTGATTATATTTAAAAAAGCAATGAAAACAACAAAATGCTATTCACTGTAATGTAAAACATTACAGTATTACAACTATGAACATTACAATTATGAATATAATACAATAAAACATAATATATTCATTATATTTTAATTTTACACAAGACAATCAAACGTCACCCCTCTTGATCTTAGCACAGCTGACCTCCTATCTGCTATGCACCAAACGGTGGCCATTTTGGCTCTGAGTGTGGCTTCTCTCTGCACTGTGTCCAATGGCAATGTTTCTACGTTTTTTTCATTGGCGACCTTTTGGAGACTTTTATAATGAATTCCAATGAATTAAGCCCCCTGTCCCCTGTCTTCGTTTGTTATTTCCCTCCCAGTGACCCCAGCAACGGTCTGTCCGTGCCAGTGACCTGGCCACGCTTCCAGGCTGACAGCTACCAGTACCTGGAGATCAACTCCAACATGAACCGCGGCTTCGTGGGACAGAATCTGCGGCTGCGCTACGTGCATTTCTGGGCCAGTATTCTCCCCAATCTGGCCTTGATCAAATAGGAATGATGATGAAGGCCTCTGCTGTCCACGACAGTACATCCGCCATGAATCAAAGTCATCAAAACTATCACCTTCAAACCGGTTCACAATAATAAAACGTAAACGGATGAATACAATTATTTGTGGTTGATTTTTGAACACGGCTCTTGTCCAACACTCTGCAGCTACATTATAGGAATACTGGGTACACCTGTAGATACATGTACACGTAAAGTACCATGGATGATAACTACAGAGTCACGATACTATGTCGATAGCTACAGTCATCTTATGGCTACCTGCTATACAATAAAATAAACATAATATGCAGTGTATCACAATTTCATGATTATATGTGTACAGTTTGTGAAGAACCAGCCAACTGTCAGTAGAAATTAATTGAAAAAGCAGCACTCACTACATTTTATTGATATACTA
This sequence comes from Trachyrincus murrayi, assembly GCA_900323305.1. Classification (NCBI taxonomy): domain Eukaryota; kingdom Metazoa; phylum Chordata; class Actinopteri; order Gadiformes; family Macrouridae; genus Trachyrincus; species Trachyrincus murrayi. Next base: position 5,263 of record OOFB01006380.1, read on the forward strand.
TATCGCCCAACCACACAATAGCCTTGCAAGCCAAAAACTAAACTTTAAGTTGACAAATGCACAGGTGGGAACCCTGTGCTTTGCCATCTGTGGTGTTATGCAACAACAGATAACGTGGTTTGTTATTTGTGTTATTTCATCAACCGTGAGAATTATTCCACCTGCAAGGTCAGTTAAAGTTTCATTTCATGAGAAGGTGTAAGTTATTCTGACATAACAGCTTAGTACAGGTCCATTCTGGCCACAGGTCGCTTTTTCAAGCTTTTTATATAAGTCCTGTCAATGTTTGTACATTTTTTAAATGCATGCGGGTTGATTATTATTATTGCATAACATGACCTAAACGTCTAGTTCTCCCAGGACGCCTGTATTCTGCAGTGGGAGGAGACTAGATCTGAAAAGGCGTGAGGACTACATAGGGGACTGAGGGGTGCTATATATTTTTTTTGTTTCTTCTGGATACTCGCAATGGAGCCATTGGGGATCCTGTTGGCTGTCGGCCTGTTTCTTGGGTCAACATCGGCAGCCTCTGTAAGTCCCCCAAAGAAGTCACTCTGTAGTACGTGCTAACCAAAAAAACATAATTAAAAACAGTTTATTGTATGCTACTCACGTCTGTGATTTGGGTATTTGCATGGATTCTTACCGGACAAAAAAAAGTTTCCCTGTAAAGGTTTCTTGCCGGGTTTCACTCAATTTTGTATTTTATTTTATTTGTATTTTTTGGAATCAGCTACCATGGATAACAATGACAATAAAGACCTTTCTGTTTTAACAATGTGTTCATATGTCCTCGTGTTAGCTTCAGTGTTGGTAGAGCTGTTTAGGAACAACCCGTGCCGTCCTCTGACTGTTCTAGCTGGGCGTTGTGGAAACGGAAGGAGGCAGTGTCCAGGGAACAAATGTCCGTCTTGGGTTTCTCCGCTCTATGGACGTTTTCAAAGGGATTCCCTTCGCTGCCAAGCCGGGAACCTTTGAGAAACCCAAGCCTCATCCTGGATGGACAAGTGCGTTCAATCTCACTCAGACAAAACAATACATAATGATTACAGATTCAGCATTTTGTGCCGAAGTCCATAAATATTAGTAGGCCTAAATGGTAAACTGCACTGCACTTTCATAGCACTTGTATTTCCTGCCCTACTTGTGTCACGATTCCCCCCCATTGGCTGCTTCCCTTGAGAGCATTAGCACAGCTGCGTGCTGTCGTTAGTGGACTCAGTGGAGCACACCTGTGGAGGGTCTTCATCTATATGGTTCTCAAGTATAGCTCTTTAATAGCATATAGCATTTAAAGTCTGCATTGCCCTCTGCCACCCATCCGTCCAGGGACCCTCAAAGCTACAAAGTTTGCCAAGCGGTGTCTTCAGATGAGCATGCTACAGACCTCCACGTTCGGTGGTGAGGACTGCCTCCACCTGAACATCTGGGTGCCTCACGGCCTTTATGGTACAATAAGATATATATATTCCAACGAAATACAAGTATTATGAATATAATATCAAAAAAAATGTATAGATCGTTTTATATATATTTAAATATATATTGGATATTTGTATTATATTAATATATTTTATACGTATTTATATATAGTGTGAATTTTATTCCAGTAATTTTAACGATAAACATCAGCCAAATAATATAAACAATGTAGATAATATTAAATATTTGGTAGTTATTGTCTATTCAATTAGTAGTTTATTTGGATTGATTTTTAGTTTTGTTTTATATAACTAATACAATTTTGTTTGCATCTAACATTTAGCCTTTCCCCTGCCCTACATAGTCTCCTCTAACCTGCCGGTGATGGTCTGGCTGTACGGTGGCGGTTTCATAGTCGGGGGCTCCATGGGCCCAAACGTCCTGGACAACTACCTCTACAGCGGGCAGGAGATAGCGGACAGAGGGGACGTGATCGTGGTGTCGGTTGGCTACCGTGTGGGAACTCTGGGTTTCCTCAGCTCGGGGGATTCTCAATTACCTGGTACGGCCCACGTTGAAACACCCGCACGTTTAGTATGATTGAATTGAATTGAATTGAAATGGAATGGAATGGAATCGCTCGTTTACATTCCCAGAGCGTGTAAAAATACTAAATGTAAAAGTGAGAAGTATCCGGTTAATATTATACAATAGTATGCTAATTATGTGAATTGTAAAGAAAAATTTGCTTACGGCGTTCACTGCAAAAAAAGTATGCACTTTTACTGTGAAATTACTTTTGGCAGTTGCTCAGGTAAATGCTAATGGTTTTGCGTCAAAAGGTAACTACGGTCTGTGGGACCAGCATGCGGCCATCGCCTGGGTCCACAGGAACATCCGCTCCTTCGGAGGAGACCCCGACAACGTCACCATCTTTGGGGAGTCTGCTGGTGGAGCCAGCGTTAGCTACCAGGTGAGGGCGAGGGGTTGTCCAGGGATGTCAAAAAATACTACCTAGTGACATCACACATGACTCCCACTTGTGATGTCATAAGTCTGGCTTGTAATAGTGGCCCTTTAAGAGCTTATACTTTTATACACTCTTTAGTTAAAACTAAAGATACAAACTTGATCCTTTTTACATCAGCCTTTTCGTACCTTTTACTCGATTTACAGCTAGCTGATTAAAAAAAATATATTTGTACAAAAAAGTAACTTCAATATGAAATGTAATGCGTGTGTTTTGCAGACTCTCTCACCATACAATAAAGGGCTGTTTAAAAGGGCTATCTCCCAGAGTGGGGTCGCCATGTGCCCTTGGGCAATAAGCAGAAACCCTCGCAAAATAACAGAAGAGGTATGTTTATGTATACAGTATGTTTATCTATATTACCTATATATATAACGTATATATCTGTTATTGAATCAATTCGCATACGTGCTGTCTAGAGTATTTTATTGCATTTCTATATTACATAATTGATTTTTACAAAATCAATCCCTTTTGAACTAACTCTGTAATTACCAGCTAACTTATTTTGGTCAAAGTTTTGTTATGTATGATTGTAACTCCAGAGAGATACAAGTGGAAATGCACACTAACTATGGTGTGGACATTGCTAGTGATACACCGGGCGATGTCCACCCCGTCTGTACTTACCTGACTTCTGAAACATCTGGATTCAATTCATTTGTCGGATGACTCGATGACTCAACATGGCAGCGCTTCTCTATGGCCTTAAAAAGAAGTTGGCTTTTTTTTATGACTCGTGCGTCAACTAATAATTATATTTGGTAAATGCGAGTTTTTGAAATGTGCTCACAACAAAGCCATCAATCACAGGGTCGTAAGACTTTGGTCACACGCTACCGTTACTCTCTCTCTAACTCCTATCACCTGACCAACTGAACTGTCATAGGTCGCTGCAAAGGTCGGGTGTCCCACAGATGACAAAATGGTCGCCTGCTTGAAATCCGTCAGCGCTAGGAAGCTAGTGATGGCCGCTCCCCGTATCACACAAGGCTCCCCAGATAGTAAGTCTTCCACGTACCGGCTGTGTTAGCAGTGCACTGTTCGCTATGCACGACTGCACTCTGGTTTCCCCATACGTTGCTCTGAAAAGAATGAGACTGAAGAGCATAAAAAAAGGATAACGCTAACATTGAGAAATTATAAATTAATACTAAAATATAAATTATACTATACACTTTATACTAATGCTGCACTGTCTACATTATCTTTATTATTTCATCATCTTATACCTTTTATTTTACATTTCTGTTTTAAAGGATTGTCTTATTGTATTTCAATGATTGTCCTTCTAATGTCTTCTTTACGATGGGATTCGTGCTTATGGAAAGCACTATGAATGGCCGTCGTGTTTTCAATAAATGTCCCTTGGCTTCCCTCGCCCCATCAGATCCAGCGATGAACTCCCTGGTCCTGTCTCCGGTGGTGGACGGAGACTTCATCCCGGAGGATCCGGTCCGTCTGTTCCACAACGCTGCGGACGTCGACTACCTGGCCGGGGTGAACAACATGGACGGACATCTCTTCACCTCCAAGGACATTCCATCCATCGCCAAGAAGGAGGACATCTCCGTGTGAGAAAACATTTGGCCTGCTCCTGTCCTGTACTCAAAGTCAACGTGAAATACCCCTCAGTAAAATGTATCTTAGTATTTTGGTGGTATCTTAGAGAACTGGATTTTAGTGTCTTAGTATTTTGCGTCATAAACATAGATTGTGTGTTTCTGTGGTGGTTTGAGTGTATGTGGGTGATGGTGGTGGTAGCCTAGTGGGTAAGGAACAGTGCTTCCAGACGGAGCACCGGAGAGTCATGGGTTCAATCCCCGGGTCTGCCACTTTTGTACCCCTGAGCAAGATGCATAACCCTGAGTTGCTCCAGGGGAAATGTCCCTGAAATAGTTAAGTACTTGTAAGTCGCTTTGGATAAAAGCGACTTACAATGCCCTAAATGTAAATGTGTTTACACAGTAACCCTCTGTCACCAACGCCTGGACTAGATATCGTGTCCTTGGGCTCATAAGAAAGAAAAACACACACAGTATCAAACTGCCTAAACACTTTGTATGATGATATATCATTTTCATATCTTTGAAAACGGTATCTTAATAGTAAAGTGGTGATAAACAAATAAATCTGCACAAGCAAGTTTCTGAACACAAAACAACTTTACAGAGTGCACGGCATAGTTATGGGAACCAGAACACATCGTTACTAAAACGAGTTGAGTCGCTCAACAGAGTGCAATCTAAATTCCACACACAAGCTAAAAACAATGACATACGCAAGGGGCCATTATTATATGAGGCAGTTCAACTGTGTGTGAAACTGAAGTGTTGTGTGGCCTGGTTACAGGGACGATGTGAGGACGCTCCTCCGGTCCTACACCAAGGACAAAGGTCAGGCTGGTCTGGACGCTGCCTTCGCTGAGTACACCTCCCACTGGGGCCCCAGCCCCAGCCAGGACCAGGTGAAGATCACCGCCGTGGACGTTGGCACAGACTACATCTTCCTGGTGCCCATACAGATGGCCGTCAACCTTCACGCAGCCACGGCCAAGTGAGACCAATGGGCCTTATTTTTCATCTTGGTTCCGCATTCAGTTCCTCCACCCAGCTAGCATTTAGAGCCAAGATGGAACCAAGATGGCCGCTAGAGGTGAATACGTTCCTTTTCTTATTTTATCTTATCTTAATAATGATAATAACTTTCTTTTATATAGCGCTTTTGTTTTAATGTGACATTTTATAGACTTTTTTTGTAAAGCAGTGGCTCTTAACTGATCCAGCCTCAGGGCCCACATGTGTCATTAGTCATTAAGTCACCACCCAAAAATAAAAAATGTATTTACCAATATTGCAGTAATCAACAATGCCTTTGTGTAGGCTGCTGTTAAAACATGGAGCGAACAAAAAGCTGCAACAATTGGGGCTAAACTCAATGAAATAGTAAGACATTGAAACATGAATTAACATTGAAACATTAGTTAACTCATGGGCTTCTTTCTAAAGATTAAAGGTTTGGCGTATGCTCTGCGACCCACTCAATAATGATGTATTATTATATATGGAACCCATAGACAGAGCCCTGTCAAAATCCCCAACATGGTACCTTACAGAACCTAAACACCGCTGTGAACTGTTCTCCCTCAGGTCTGGACGCACCTACTCCTACCTGCTGTCGGAGCCCAGCCTGATGGGCGGTCCCGGGAGACCCTTCCACAACTGGGTGGGGGCCGACCACGCAGACGACCTGCAGTACGTGTTCGGGAAGCCCTTCACCACCCCCAAGGCGTACGGGGACGCCCAGAGAGACGTCTCAGGCTACCTCATCTCCTTCTGGACCAACTTTGCCCGGACCGGGTAAAAACACAAAACGCGTGTCAGGGAAATGTGCTGAATTCAATGTGACGTGGTTTGGATCAGAACGTTATTTCACAGTTCAACATTTGCTGCCCGTTTCTCTTGTGACGACGCGTTATGATGTGCTTTTGAATGAACACAATAACAATATTAAATTCATTCATTCAATTAATGTGAAAACGACGCCACATTACGTCAATCATTTCCGTCAGTTAAAGTGTTAAGTGTGTATGTAAATTGAAGTGTGTGTGTGTGTGTGTGTGTGTGTGTGTGTGTGTGTATACGTGCTTTTCTATATATATATATATATAATATACATATGTATATCTTTGTATGTGCTCATATTATATTAATTTATTTTGCTATATTTTCACAGAGATCCCAACGTAGGAAAGAGCAAGGTGCCGGTGACCTGGCCCAAGTTCACCAGTACAGAACAGAAATACCTGGAGATCAACTCCAAGATGGACAGAACCTATGTTGGCCAGAAGATGAGGACTCGCTTTGTACACTTGTGGACTAACACTCTTCCAAACCTCCCATCTGCTGCTAAATACTGATGATTTGTGACTGAGATCAAATAAAAAAGATACTGCTCCACAATTAACTCAGTTGACTTCTTTACAGTGAGTTGCCACCAGAGGTCGCTGTTGTTACACCGATGTCTTTTGGGGGATTATTATGTTATTAGGGGTTCCGCATAATATAGACTAAAAACGTATGTTGTTATAATGATACTGGGCGCTATCTCAAAAATCAAATAGCTACTTTGTGCGACTACATTTATTACATTAGTTTGATAATTATTTATTAAAATATAATAATTATTACAATTAACATTTAAATGCACAAAGAAAAAAAAGTTTACCTCCCGAAGGTCACTCTAATTTGAGGTGAGCACAAGTTTCTTATTTTTCCCTTCAAAAGTAAAAAAAATGGCACTGTATATTTTATGCAATATAACTTTGTTAGGTATGGATGTTCAAAATGATAATTTTGCACTGAGTAGAGGAGACGAATTGTCACAAGTGCACAACTCCGTACTGAAATAAGATATTAAGATGTAATCAATACAAAATATATGCCCAAGACTTCCTTCTTTCATTTGGTATGACATTTATACCATTGTGATGTGTTGGATATTAATCCAGACAAAGGAATCCAAGCATGTAACCCTGAGAGATATAGTCAAGTATATGACCAGATACTAGTCCTGATAAATTTAAATCAAGCACATAACCACATATTAAACCGTATAAATGTATTCAAGTATATAATCACATACAAACGCATTATTGATCTTAAAAATACTGAAAAACAAGTTATATCAAGGAATAGGCCACGTTCTCTTATGTAGCACATGAAAGCAAGAGCTACGTCATCCTAAACCGTGGCTTTGAGAAGAAGGCTCCCTGACCAGACATCTTGTCTAAAAATA
>OOFB01006397.1:7942-22316 GCA_900323305.1 Trachyrincus murrayi
ATAGTACCTCCAGATTAGGGCTGGGCGATATGACGCTGTGCCTCACGCAAAAGCCTCTTTTAAAGTTTGCGTCTGAGGTTTGCTCTCGGCACGCGCCTTTCCTCTATTGGCCTTGGTTTTCTAGCGCTCTGTACTGCCAGCAATTCTGATGCGATGGAAACAAATATGTACGGTAGTCGTTTTTTTTTCTATTGTTTTACGATATCGCACAGCTCGAGAATGTATCAGAACACTACCCCCCAGAGTACCCTCGGAATACCTCCTAAATCCCTCCATGGTACCCCCCGAATCCCGTTCACACCCCCCGTTGGAGCCCATGCAGCCCAGTGTGGTGGTGTCAGTACAGGCTCACCGCCGCTTCATTCATGTGGCCCACATTAATCGTTTTAATATTTGTATATATTGTATTTTATGCAATTCATAGATTCTGCGCTGTGTGTGTGTGTGCGTGTGTGAGAGACTCAGTGAGGTGCTGTGTGTGTGTGTGCGTGTGTGTATACCAGCTACCGGGTGGTGTGTTTTTTTCTCCACTCTGGTCTTGGTGAACGCTTTTCATTGTTAATTAGTACTTCAGTTAAAGTAGACAACCTTAATTATTTGATATCGTCTGAACGACGGAGTGTGTAAGCCGTGTTAATAGTGTGACTTCAGGCTGCCGTTTAATGTGTGTGTGCTTAATGGTTGTTTTTAGGCTTCTCCACGCAGCTTAACACTGACCTGAAGTTCTCCCTCGGTTAGCTCTCCTGTCCTGGAGTACGCTTCTTTAATGTGGAGCGCTAGACCTCATTTCCCTTTTATCTGCTTAACCAGCCCGAAGAGCCTCCTGGCTGTAAGCTGCTAATTATTCTGTATGTTCCAATTACGCCCCACGCCTCGAGTGTATCTTTAGTTTCCAACACACTCCCCGTTCAGACTCGCATGCACCACAGTGTCCGACAACTCTTGTCAGTCCAGTGGCGAACACTCATTATTCTGCCCAGCAAAGTTGTCTCTGTGGGATACAGATGACGCGACTCACCGCTGATTCTGACACGCGGGACTGCAAAACAATGGTGGCGTTTGTTCCAAGAAGATGTGTGTCTTGGTTCTCTTTAGTCTGAGGTCTGTGTTCTGTTTGTTGTGTGGGTCTCATGCAGATGTCTTTTCTCTCTCTCTCTCTCTATCTCTCTTTTAGCTGAGAACCAGCAGACGGCCTTATCTTTCACTGCAATCAGGTAAGAGTCTGAATAAAAATGATTCTCACTAAAACACAAAAGTGTTCACACCTCCGACACGTGGAGCACTATAAGAAACAGGAGCACACAATGCAGTAATATCTCTTCTTGAACTTCAAGAAAAAAACTATAGGACCTGAAGAATAAAAGTGTCGAAGTGATAAAGACAAATGCACAAACAAAATGACAGCCTTATTTAAAGCTACATTCACTTTCTCCCAGCACCTCCCATAAACAAGACACACACACACACACACACACACACACACTCTTTCCCATGCCCCGCCAGGCAGCTTCCAGCAGCCAATTAAATCACAGCATCTGGTCCCCAGCTACTCCACATAACCACGCTCCGCTACGGTGGAGTTTCACCGCCATTATTGTTTACGTTCTTTATGTCACTTTAATGGCACCTCGATGTGGAGGGCATGTCCGATAAAACACCACAGCTCCACCCACAGTTTCATTAGATGAGTGTTGAAACCTGTGTGTGTGTGTGTGTGTGTGTGTGTGTGTGTGTGTGTGTGTGTGTGTGTGTGTGTGTGTGTGTGTGTGTGGCTGCTCCCGTTTCCTGCTTGTTTGATGGACAGGAAACGGGGTGATCAACAAGTCCTAGACCAGTGGTTCTCAAACGGTGGGTCGGGAGGACCCATAATTTGGTCGGTCACAGGATTTTGTTCTAAAATATATACAGTATATATGCATGCCATTGCTGTTTCATTTGATCGTTAGTATTTAGACGTAGTTTGAAGGCTGAAAAAGGAGCCACTGTATTGAACAAGATTGATAAATGGTAATTATCTCACTTTTTCGACATGGTAATGTTGAGTGTATATGCTTATTTTAGGCCAGGTCAGAGGTCATTCAGAGTGTGGTACATAGGCCGGAGAACACATGATCACATTTTGACCGCACACACTATTTAATGGGCGCGACTCCTGGGCCAAAAAGTAACTCCACAGGTGGGTCACGGCAGGAAACCGCTTAGGGCTTCTGATAAAGGGTCAGTAATGGTTAACACATCCTGGTCAAAGATTAGTACACCCTCAACTACCACAGTACTGATTTCCTCGTGCCCATCCTGATCATACTAAGTGCTAAGTATTTACATTGCAGTCTTAAAAACCTTTTTAGTGATGCGGTCATTCTGAGCAATTGAAGCTGGCACACAATACTTAAATATTTAGGTGAAGAATAAACGTGGCATCATTACTAGTATAAACAGTTCTTTCTCTGTGCTCATCGGCTGCACATGTAGTGGTAAAACAACAGCATACACCGAGCACAGCCGATCTGAAATCTTAATTATTAACCGTCGAGGAGATTCTTGTAAACCGCGGCTGATGCAACGCAGCAAAGGTAGACGGAAAGCAAGCAGTGGCAGACCTTGACAGGCTTTTTTTCATGTTTTTTTTTTTTTCAAAGTAAGAGCACACTGTTAGAGATTGTGTAAATACTCTGGCCTCAGCTGAATTCCCTGTCAGTCGTACATCTATCCTGTTTGGTTGTGTTTGGAGTTGTATAAGAGTATTAAAAGAGATGGCCGTGACTATATAAGAACTAAATCGCAATTTTGAGAAAATAGCTGTCATTTCTGGAACAAAATTTCCCTCTGATTCCTGTTTTATATTCCCCTGGTTAATACTGCATTTGGAGTGAATGTAATGAGGAAGGCTAGACTAATGTGTTGCCAATTGAAAGATCAGTATATTGCCGTCTTAGGGTTTGGACGGCTGACGGGTCCTGTCCCAACAGCAGCCGATGTGAAATGATTCAAAAGGATGAGCGTATATCTCTAGTCTTGGCCAGCCTCGAGGGGTGATGCATCAGCCTCAGTTTGTCTTCATGACCTCGACTCCAGATAGCAAGTCCAAACCTTGGCTAAAATAAGTTGCCAAATGGTTGAAGTTTGCACTCCAAGTACTTTTTTGATGATTTTAAAAAGGTGCTATTTGATTATCTTTAGTCGACTGTACAAACTCACTGATGTGATGTCTTGCTGTAATGAAATACAAATATTATGATGTATAGTCTAATTAGTTCACACATTTCCCAACTCCTATGTTGCATGCAATACAGTTTGATTTATTTTATTCAACCTTGAAGACTTGGGTAGGCATCATGGTGTTATGCCTAGTCAGTGTCATTTTTACTGGGAACAGATCCTGGAAATATTTAGTCGGCAAGCCAGTGTGGTTTATCGGCCCTGCGTTACCTGACCTCTGACCTCTGACCTCAGCCGATTGGAGAGAGCGCAACGGTTGTATTGCTGTGTCTGTCGGGAAGCAAAGGGCTTGTTTGGACGTCTACAGGATGTGGTCAGCATGTTAAGAGTTTGGTAAACAACCTTCACCATGGCCGTCCATGGTAAATAAAACGATTATTTTGGTCTGTTCGGAGGCTGGGAAAGTATAGCGTCCGACACAACACACACACTTAAAAAATAAGTGTGTATGTAGCCCATTTAGTTTTATATTTTAGCCTATCGTAAAATATGATCGTTTAAGATTTGTTTCGTTTAAGAGACATTTAATATATTTGGTTTGTGTCAGACAGACGGAACACGCACAATTACATCCGCGGTGATTAATTCAGTTTGACGTTCAATATTCCCCATTTTTTGCTTCCTAATCTCAATAGCTCATTGAGAGCCGATTTATTTCAGATTAGTCTTGTTTACACATTGGACAATGTTTCACGCATATTTCCCCGAGTGCCACACAATGCCTTGATATTAGGAAAAAAACACGTTGAATATCAATATCAGCAATCTAATAGTGTGAAATATTGTCCAATGTCCAGTCTTTAGGCTGTATTTCATAACGAAATGTGCCAGCATTGCGCCCATGACTTTTCTTAGCCAGCCGTGGTGTGTGTTGTTGGTGGCTGGTTTAAGCAGCCTCACCTGGCCTGAGTCAGGCTGATTAGACTCTGGGGCTGCTGGGTGAGGCTGCACACCTGTGGGGTGTTGGCCAATCAAGGCCCACAGGTTAAACCAGCTATCACCACACACACTCAGGAGGACATGTCAGCATGTACCACCGGTACTGCAATAAACCGGTTTACACCATGCTACCTGTGTCCTGGTGTTGGAGGAGCCCAGCAAAAGCCACTGAGGTGGTGTGTGGGAGGGTCAACTGCTACACCAGCGTTGCGGCCATGTTCCTGCATCCATCCTGTTGACCCCCCCCAGTGACTGAAGACGGCCACCAGAGCAGCTGTGTAGCATAGTAGCAGTGAATCACCGGTCTCTCAACCAGCGTGGTGTTGTTAGCCGTTAGCACAATGTGGCTCCCTAACCACCCCAACTGCCCACAGCAGCAAACACAGTGGCAGGAATCACCGTTATTTACATACAGCTTCCAGTAACTCATGACTCCATATCATGACCCTGTTTCTATTTTTGCCGGCTAAAGCTTTTTCTATTTTGGTTCTTCTTATGGTATTCTTGGAAATCGTAGTATTGCTATATTGGCAAGGGAATGCCAGAGGATGTAGGAGCGGATGCTTTGGAATGGCTCGTGTTCCTATAGCCTAGTTTTTAGGCAGTTGACATTGTAATTCTGACCCCCACTCCAGTACAGAAAGTACAGAAAAAATTAATTTGACATGACACACTTTATTCCCCATTGCTTTAGCATTGGACTCGTTACTGTGACAACAGTACAGACGATGTTTCTCATCAAAATCATGAATCATCAATCATTAATAGACTTGTTCACTGACTTGTTTACTCATTAAGAAAGCTTGTTTGTGCTTGTTTATGAACGAGACTTGGCACCAGATTGAGTTTAACTCTTGAAATGAAAACTACTACATTTCCCTGGTGACATAGTGCCGGACCCAGGAAGTTAAGTTAATCCCCCCACAGCTTCTCAAAACCCCCAGGGGGGCACTGCAGATGTCTGGGTAAGCCACAGGTCTTGACCAGAGGTCGACATTTGAATTATGTGCTGAAGTTGTAAAAGTAATTTTACAGCAGTCACTCATGTTTTACAACCGACACTACTGTTAGTACATGGGACAGAATTTTATGTATATACTCTGCCTGTACAGTATATTTTACTAGATACGTTTCTGAGTTGAAATCCATATTTATGTTCTTCATCAATCTTCCTCATATTTACTTTGTTATCAGGTTATGCTTCTGTGTGTTCAGCACACACGTTGGTGTGTGTGTTATTTGTCTGTCATTGCGTGTTAGATCAGTGTGTGGTCTGGTCTAGCTCAACTGGTAGCATTAACTGCCAGGGTTAGAGGTTCGATTCCCACTGGGGCCACCCATGCTAAGAAATGTATGCACTCGTGGTGTTGTACACGGCTGTGGATAAAAGTGTTGCACTAAATGTCCTGTGGATATATATATTTCTATTTATTACGAGTCACTAATGAGTTCTACTCGGCACCTCTCCGTTTCTTGTGCTGGAGTGATGAGGGATCCTAGCGTTGTCATGCCAACTGTGACTGTACAGTAGTCTGGATGGAAGTGGCAGAGAGATAACCCAATAGTACACAAAGCCGATTCAGGCAAACACTCCGCTTCTCACATCTAACAGAAAGTTTGTGCTGTTTTTCTGGCATGGAGAAGCCATTAAAAACCTGCACGTAATATCTCTCATGTCGACCTCGTATACGTATGGCCATGCCCACACTAATGCGGATACATTTTAGCTTTTTTTTTTTCTCAGTTTTGGTCACACTCTCCAACAGAAAGCATTATTTTTTAAATTAATCCAAGGTGGAATTGGCTGAAGTTGTCCAGGCATGCGCATGAGAGAGGGAATGAACTGAAACGGTGAAAATGTCATTAGCATGCAATGCTAATGTCGTTAGCATTTTTTGCCAACAGCACAGCTGAACATTCTAGAGATTGAAACCTTTTGGCACCGTTTAAAAAAAATATTTTTTACATTTTGCCGACATAGCGTGGATGTGGACCTGCTTCACGGTCCGTTTGTCTACCTAAAATGTCCAAGCAAGTCTTTGGCACTCGATCCACTATGAAACTAACCCCATGCACCGTCTGGATTCTGAACTCATAGGGGTTAAATCATGCTTCATGGGTTGGAAGATGGTCTGTTTGTTGTCAGGGGAGACCAGTCCAGCCCTGTAGCACTCACTGATTGGCTCGCCCTCCGTTTTATGTTATGCCATTGTTATCTTATCTGGGAGCCAAGAGCAGCTTTGATTCTTCCTGCAAACCGGAGGAAATGAGATTGATGAGAATTATTCTGCTGTACTGGAATGATTCCCATGGTTTCAGCTCGTTATTCAACAAAGCTGTTCTATAAAATATAATATCACGCCACATGTAGACTGAGCAGAACACACTCTAAAAAACCAATGCTTTAATTCGATTTTTGATTTGATTTGCCTATCCCATCATGCAACACTGCACAACGTTGAGTTCCTTACAGTGCACGTGAACCTTAGTTCTGATTGAATAGAATATGTTAGTTACCTGTCGCATTATAATTCATATTATTTAAATCTGTTAAAGTACTAAATGCATTTATTAAAAACAACCTTTTGATTGGTATTGGAAGGCAAAAATCCAACTTGAATCCGCAAAATCTTCTCTTATAGTAACGGTGTAGAGGATGTAATGGGGCAGGGGGCCTGCGCTGTAGGGAGACTCTGCTCTGCAGGTAATAATGAACAGTTGTCAGTCAGTTGCAACACCTGGTTTCTGCCAATAACACACACACACACACACACACACACACACACACACACACACACACACACACACACACACACACACACACACACACACACACACACACACACACACACACACACACACACACACACACACACACACACACACACACACACACACACACACACACACACACACATACTAACACACACACAAACACAAAATACACACACACACACACACACACACACACACACACACACACACACACACACACACACACACACACACACACACACACACACTAATGCCCATATTTGAGTCACGCACATACAGAGACACACAGAAATCTACACACAGACACAGTACACACACAGATGGAGATACACAGACGGAGAGAAATAGGCAGAGACAGACACGCCAAGTGTGTGTGTGTGTGTGTGTGCATGTCTCTCTCTCTAACACACACACACACACACACACACACACACACACACACACACACACACACACACACACACACCCAGCCAGCCAGCCAGCAGTGTCGCCGTGTGTGTAACTCAGATGGTATGAAAAGCATGTCCTCGTCTCCCATCTCTGCCGCCATCGGGGTGACTAACGAGCCCTGTTTCCCATATTTAGCTCTCCTTTTAGGTGCTAGTTTACGCAGATCCTGAGTGTGAGTCTATGAGTGACTCCATAAGCTCGGGAGAATGTGTAAGCATGAGTAAGGGAGCCAAGCTGGAGGCTGACGGTTACTGTTAGTAAGAGCACCTGGCTAAAGTGGAGACGATGTCCATACAGAATGGAAAATCACTCCGTTTGCCTCACTTATCCACGAGTGTATTCAAGCTCATCTGAATGTCTTGTCTTTTCACTGTTGGACAAACAAAGATGTCTGCCCTGCTTGGGCATCTCTAAAGCATCTTTCTTTACTTTATTTCATTATATCTTTATTTTTTAAATAAATGTCGTGCCAAGCGTATTCTTGTGGTTTGCTCACTGCACTTTCATGCCTTTTTGCACTTGGTAAATTTTCTGCTCTTTCTGCTTTTTATAGTTTTTTGTGCCTTTTTGGCATATATTACACACTTATGTTGTTGGACTCGCATCCCTGCTCTTATGCAGGCATCCTAGCAGTGGGAATATTTTGCTATTGGCCTGCAATTTGGAATGCTGGAAGACCTCTTCTATTCGTATCTTTATTTACCTCAGCAATATATTGCTGTCTCTTTCAAACAAATGTTCTTGTAAGTCGCTTTGGATAAAAGCGTCTGCTAAATGCGCTAAATGTAAATGTAAATGTAAATTATTGGAGGCGCTGTATTTTTGAATATTTAAATGAAAATGTTTATTTTATCCATTTAACCAAAAAGGCCTAGATGTTTCATTCAACGAAAGTTCAGCACAAATATGCTGTTTTGTTGATTTTTAAAGAGTAAGTGTGCAATGTCTTTTCTATTGCTCTATAAGGTTTTTTTCTATGTGGAATATGCCTTAAACTACCCTATGATGTTTAGTTTTGGGTTCTTTCGGTAAATACATGAACTGAGCTCGATGGTAAGTCATACTTTACTATGAATCATGACCACTGCACACCCCAAGGTCAGCCGCCTCCCAGTCATCAGTTGCCCTGGTGTCCGGGCGCAGTAGCCACAGTCCTATTATGCATAACTTAACTCCTAACCCATTCCTACCAATAAATCAAACTGCGGGACTCGGGGCGTGGTTAACAGCAGTGCTTATCGGACGATATTTATCATTCAGAGGCAGTACACGTACGACAGATTAATCAGAAGATGTACAATTCCCCTGGCAGCAACTTCATCCGCTTCAAGATAGTTTCTTGCCTTATTATTCACCTTTTATTTTGAAACAGTGTTTTTATTTTTTTCTAGCTTCCTACTCGGGTTTCATCTCGTGAGGTTACGTGTGTGTGTGTGTGTGTGTGTGGCGTGGAAGCCGTTGCCGGGCGTGATATGCGATGCCTCTGCATTGTATTTAAACTCCGTGACGCACCCTTCCACTGCAACGCCAAGTGGGGGGCTTTCTCGCTCCTCGGCACGGCTATTTAAAACCCTCCAGTCCGTTTATTTTGGGCTGTTCGCTCCTCTTTTAAAGGCACCTAGCTGGGGAAGAGGAGGAATACAGTCGAGCTGTATGGGAATCTCAGAAGTGACACCGACGACGGTGATTTTGTGCCTGTGTCGTCCATTTTGGCTCCGTGGAGTGAAATGAGCTATTGATGTAATGTTGCCTGCTATCGAATATACCCCCGTGTCCCTGAGCAGCTGTGTGTGTGTGTGTGTGTGTGTGTGTGTGTGTGTGTGTGTATGTGTATGTGTATGTGTGTGTGTGTGTGTGTGTGTGTGTGTAACTGAGACAGGGGATTCCCAGCCAGCTATGTATGCTCTGGCTCATTGATCTACAGAACAATGGCTGCATCCCTCTCTCTCGTTGTCACTTTACACTTTTTCATCCTTCAAGTCATCTCTCTCTCGCTCTCTTATTGAGTCTCCTTCTCGTGTCTGTTTTAGATGTGGTGGCAGGGCGGGCAGATCTGATGCCCTCTGACCCAGTGCTCACTCCATCACGGCTCTGACTCGACTACACACACTGACACTAACGTCTCCTTTTACTCACGTGTGTTGTAATACATGGCGTATTGTACGCTCGGCGTGTACTAGACGATATCTTGTATGTTCTGCCAAAGGGCAAATCGTTATGAGTCAAATCTTGTAGATTGCAGGTAGCCTCTTCCGAATGTTTAATTTCTTATTAAACAATGTAAACGCTGCAATAATCGTGTTCAACACTGAACATTATATACAGGATACATACAGGAATATTCCTGAATTTGACTCTACATAATCTAAATAATAGACCGTCTTTAATTATTCAACACTCACAAACCCGGTACAGTCAACGATAATCAAATTGACCAAGAATGGCGCTTGCGTGTCCATTTTGTTTTGTAATCCACACGTCCAGAGTATGACTTGAGAATAATGTGTTGTTGTTGTTGGAGCGGTGGGCTGGGTCTGATGAATATCTGATGAATATTCTGTAGTGTGAGGCTGCAGGAACATCAGCGGAGTGTAGGAGGAGCTGCTACAACCGCCAGGCCTCCATGTCAGATGGCTGCTTTGTGTGTGTGTGCGTGTGTGTGTGTGTGCGTGTGCGCTTCATGGTAGGCCCTACAAACAAATATAAGCCGCATTATCAACGAACCAAACGTTATGTTATGTGTGACAACAATTACTACTCTGTCATGTTCTTTGTAAGCCCGTGGTGATAATGACGCCGGGATAATGAAGGCCTCTTCAGTCGATATGCGATTGTTCCGATTGTGTTATAAGTGCCAGCGATACCTGGAACCATGAAGCCGCTGCGACGGCATTGCAGAGTTTTTTTCCGGAGGTCTATGAAGGTCTGTGCGACTAGTTGGAAAAAGGACTATGCTTTTAAAACTAGCGGTTTGACTGCGGCTTTTTATGCAAACATCGTGACACTAGCTTATCCCGGTCGTAGTACACAACACACACAACTAGACTCGACAACACACACGCGTCCATAATGGTTGGTAAAACAACATGGCCGCAGCATGTACGCATACAGTACATGCATGACACATAACTCGCACGTCCATCATGACGACGTCCATGGAAAAAATGGCCGACAATGGAAACAAGTGCACTGGCTTTACTTTCTGCCATCTGTGCCGCGGGGTCTCTGACTCTCACCCCCGTCCACCCTCACTGTTTGTTACCACCAACATCTCACTTAGGAACCAGATTCTATACATCCTGCTGAGAGTCAAAAGGTCACTGGGGGGTGGGGGGGGGCGGCGCGTCTGCATGTGTACATTCATCATGGCCGCTCCTGACCTCTCCCTCCGGAACAGTGACTACAGAGGGAAACTATGTTCCCCGTTGCCCCCCCCCAACAGGAGGGGCTCTGTTTGGGGAGGTCAGTGTTTCCCAGGCCAGGGCCAACCGCTACGACTTCTCCCCCCTCTCCCCCTTCTCCCTCCGCTGTGAATCAAGCAGTGTTGGCCGTGACCTCTCCCTTTTAAAAACCAACCATCTTACTGCTGCTCTCCGGTTCTGCACACATACAAGAATACAGCAATTATACGACTTAAAGTAATACAGCCTAAAACACTTACATCGTTATAAAATGTCTATTGGTGATGTACAACGCACCCCAGGTCCTATTTTTCTGTAATATTGTACTCTACCGTTATTTGCTGTTTGTCCCTATCGTTGTTTGTTCCTGGCTGTCGTGTCAGACTTCCCACAGTCTGCTCCTGTGTGCTGTTTTCCTACGCTACCCAGAATGACTCGCTAGCCCGTCGCAACATCAGGAGGCAACATTCTGTAAATTGTACATTTAGACATTGAATATAGTATTAGTATTATCCCTTTAAGTCTATGAAGTCCAATTATAATGTAGTTTTGACATTAACATGGCAGGTGGACTTGCATGATTAAGAAATGTAGCTTGCTCGAAGATGTTTCAGACTGTAATTTAATGCTGCTTGACACAATGATTTGATGGGTCACTGTACTGTTAAAATTGGACTACTTTACATGTACTATTAGACTTAACTTTCAAAAATCGTCCGTCGTTCAATCAACCTTTGTGTCCATTTGTTGGTCTTCATCAGGCAACAGATGGCATATTTCCAGAATGTGATGAAGATGATGTTGCCTTGCATAACAATAGTTGCTTTGTGAACAATTGGCACTTTAGTGTGTGTGTGTGTGTGTGCGTGTGTGTGTGTGTGTGTGTGTGTGTGTGTGTGTGCCGATCACGTCGTTGACTTTCCTGTTAGAACTGTGACCGTGGGCTGGTCAGGCACCTGCTCTTGTCCTTACAGAAATGCTTTGTTTGAATGTGTCTGGTCTGAGGGAACTATTCTCTCATAGAGGTGCTGTTGGTTGAGGACATGGCTGGGCGATGAGGCCAAAGTCTTCTGTCCCGATATGTAGGTCATGTAACATCCCGATAACGATATATATCACGATATTGCATGTTTTCTGGTAACTCTATAAAATAAAATATATATAAAATAAAATATAAAATAACCACATGGTAAAGCCTAGGTATACTCCTGTGTGAATTAAATACTTGACAAATATTATAAAATATTTTATTATGATATAGTATATTATAGTATTTATTATAGTATTCATTCTATTAAGAACTTCAGTGCAAAATGAACAACAGTTTGAAGTGAAACTATAGAGAAAAAATAAATAAATATAGACCTAGCCTAAATATCAAAGGTAAACATAAAACTGTTTCAGGTATAGCAGCAGGTGGGTCTTTTCTGTGTGGTGTTCTTGAGACGTGCTTGAATGTGTGTCCATGTTGGTTTACCTCCATCTCCGACTCCGACCAATGGCGTGTCTCCTGTCTCCTCCCAGGTGTTTCCTCATCCCTGGTCCACACACACACACACACCCTCCCCGCCAAGATGGTGGTGCTGTCGCTGAAGATCTGCGTGCGGCAGTGCAACGTGGTGAAGACCATGCAGTTCGAGCCGAGCACAGCCGTCTACGACGCCTGCGGGATCATCCGAGACCGCGTTCCTGAGGCGCAGAGCGGACAGGGTGAGACTCGCACTCGCTGTGTAGAAAAGGTGCATGACGGTCACGTGAGGTGAGGCAGGGCGCTCTCGTGTTTAGGGTGTTTGACTCCCAGCCGTAAGGTCCTGGGTTCGAACCCCAGTGTTCACAGTTAGAGTCTGAGATGCCTGCTCCTTAATGGCATGTATCTAAACAATTCACTACTGTATACGCGTGGATGAAAGCATCTGGTAAATGTAGAATAGGAAATGTATATAAATAGATTACAGCGCATTTAGCAAGGGTATGGATTTAGACAGATACTGATATACTGTTAGTAGTATTTGCGATTTAGTCCTTTAGGAGACCTTTTTACAGATACAGGTGATTAAGCAGCAGGTAGGCGTTAGGCACCTTAGTCAAAGATGCTCACAGGTAGGCTGCAGGGCATTGGGAATCCAATCCACAACCATCGAACCCCCTAGCCACTAGATTGCCCCTCCCTGTAGATAGATGGATAGATCAACCTTTTGTTTAGCCCCGGAGGAATCAGCCTCGTTATCAAATGAAAGAAACCTGTCACAGGGTAAACGAACGTTACCAAATGCTCTCTCCGCCTCTGTACAGCGGCTGTGTACTAAATATCACGTTGCAGAAGGCATCACGACGTTGACCTATCGTAGCGGACCCTCTCTTCCTGTGTAATCACGCTGCTGAGCTATTGACATCACAGGGCTCCCATTCAGCCACGGTTTCCCTTTATCCTGACCTTTCAATCTGCCCTTCCTGCTCCCTCCGCCCATCCAATCACATCTAGGAAGGAAATGAGAAATGTAATTAAAAAATGTTTCTCTTAAACGTTGCGTCTCCTCGTCTTCCCGCTCAGCCTCGGACTACGGCCTGTTTCTCTCCGACGAGGACACCAGAAAAGGCATCTGGCTGGAGTCGGGCAGGACGATGGACTACTATATGCTCCGCAATGGGGTAAATACACACACACACACACACACACACACACACACACACACACACACACACACACACACTGGGCACAGATGTATCAGACCATCATGGATTAATCTCCTGCATGCACACCTGTACGCACACATTTAAATACCGCCTGTGAGTACTACCTGTTTTTTTAAGGAGAGAAAAGATGGGAGATGCATGCATTAGCATAACATAACATCAATGTATGGGCCACGTATGGACGTGTTGAGGTGGGGTCATCACATGTGTGGCTTGGTGTTGACGGATGAGTGTACATTCACGTGACTCGTAAGCAAGCTGTGATGCCCAAAGCACACGGAGCACCAATTCCCGTTCATGTTTGTAGCGCGACCCAAAAACTAAAGAGAATCGCCTTGTTCTAACGGGCGGAGCTCGAGGAGCAGGGCTGTATTCCTCCGCTCGCTTCCTACAGGACTCGAGTCTATTTGGACGCGGGAATTCAGAAAACGTTATTTTGCATCTGTTCCGACAGGGCGGCTTGCTTTGGGCTTTATTTTAATAATACATATTGAAGATATTGATTTATTGTGATTCAGAGTTCTTGACGTGCCAGCAAAGCAACACCTAAAAAACCCTCCTCTACATCGATGTTGTTAGTTTGTTAGTCCTGAAAACTCTCCTTCGTTTTATATTTATTTATCTTTTTATTCTTTATTTGCATTTTCACCTCCAAATATTCCCCCCTCATTAATTCAGCCAAATTCAATCACAGTCACGCCTTCCACCCCAGCGGAAGGCGTGACTGTGACTGATTATTCTCAGCCAAATCTCTCCACCCGTTCCTATTGGTGGGCTGGGGGTGTGATCGGCAGGGCAATAGGCAGCCATTTAATGAGGTTTTCTGCCTTCTTCTCTCACCTCTCCCCATGCAGTCCGGCTGCATTTGATCATTATAATGGTGCCTTTCACCATTT